>KN499864.1:8191-20170 GCA_000787155.1 Scartelaos histophorus | reverse complement strand
GACTTAAAGGTGAACTATGTGACTTTTCTGATGGAGAGTTAACCTCCGGCTTGTCTCCATGGAGATGTTAAGTGTTTCCTGAACTGTTGCACAATAAGGTATTAAACTGAAACCTTCTTTAATTTATTTAATTACAGTTTCCGTGGTAAGCCACCAAACATCAGCAAGGCTACGATAAAAGCCGATAAAACAGCGTCAGGGACAGAGGAGCGATGGACGCTTATTTATTACTCACCTCTTGTAAAGTGGTGACTTGAAAGTGCAGCATCTCCAATCTTTTATGCTTTAAAAATCCTGTATCTGCATTATTTTGACTTGGATCTAAACTAGAAGTACAGAACTCTGATTTTTGAACACTTAAGAGTCCCAGAGCGAGCGGTTTTACTGTCGACGGGAAGCAGTTGACGAAATCGCGTTCACGACTTCATATCCCGTGGTCCGCAGACATATCCCGTTGCAATGTCGGTGACCGGAGATTTCAAGTCTCGTAAGATTCTCCTCGTGTCTGTGGTGTGAGCTTTTTGTCGCACGTTTTGAATGACTGAGAATCCTGCAGTGTGGCGGTCTTTATTTTTTACTGCACCATTCCTGAAAAAAGAGGGTCTCAATTTTGTTATATTTATACATTTCAAATTGGCAGTGAAGGCAAGCTACATACAAATTTATAAATGTAGGCTTTTTTCATGGATAGGGAGAAAAAAAAAGAAAGAGGGCAACTGTTTCCTGCTCATTGTGAGGCTATTGTGGTGCCGGTGCAATTTCAAACAGCTTATCCATCTGCTGAATCAGTGTTTTTGCCTTTTTCAGTCCAAAAGTGTAATTTGGTCCCCTGAAGTCTCACCTGAAAAAAAAAAATCTGGCCTCCTTTCCAATTTCACCTTGGCATCCCAGATCTAAGTGCAGGTACCATGAGCTGTACAGACTATATAGAGATAGAGAGATATTGAACTGAACACCACAAGAGGAAAAAGCATTTCTTCAAAACCTGACTGACGACCTGTAACATCCGTTGTTTGGGCTTCACTCAAAACTCCAATTCGCTCTGTAAACGTGGAGAGCGCTTGTGGAGAGCGCCGTAAATTTGGAAAAACGTCTGATTTTGCTGAAGCTTTTTGCAGAGTAGCTCCGCTTGATTTAGGTCAATGCATTAAGAAGACTTTATTCACACTTTACGAACACTGTAAACGCGCAAGTTCACTAGAAATTCATAAATCAGAGTTTATAGAGTGAGTTTATAGACATATGTACAACACCCCCAGCGTGATATCACAAGTATCAATCCCTAATTAATATTTTTCCATCTTCACGCTCCACAGGCCACTTCCATATTCTCCGTAATGACTCATTTAGCCTGCAGTCAGAAAACATGGCGGATACATGATACCGCCGCTATTTCCAGCCATAACTCTGCTCCTTCCCCCGGGAACGCTCGGATACAGGCTGACGAATGTGGCGCCAGGGAGGCTTCGGCACTTCCAGCTGGAGCGGACTGCGTTTCCCATCAGCCACTGCAGCTATGTGAGATTACAGACAGATACTTTTGTACGCGCTTTCATTCCTGGCTATGTCGTTTCCAATTTTATGTATTGATTAAAAATGAAGTGCGCCTGGTGAATGAACTCTGTAGAATGAGCTCAGAGACTAAAACACGCTTTATTACATATTATTTAGCTTTTTAAAGAATAAAAAACCTTCTTTTACTTGTATGGGCTATTTGAGTTATTTGCTAACATATCTACATCAACACATTATTTTTAACTTTTGAAAATGTTATAATCGCCAAAAACAACATATTAGCGTTAAGTTTCAGTTTCGTTTATGGCGTTCTCAGTCTCCCCTCTCTTTGCTCTCTGCGCTAAGTCACCCCCCCTTCAGAGAGCTTCTAAAACTATTGCACATTGCATCAGGTTTATGAAGCTGTAATTTTGTCTGTATCCTGCTTTTACATAGTTGCTGAAAATTGCCACGTGGGAGGATATGTGATGGGGGCTTGTGGATGGAATATCGCGCAAATTTCTATAGTTAACCGTAAGAGATTGCTAAATTACGCAAATATGCCTGGATGCTTCTAAAACCTCTTCACGGCCTGTTTTTTGACTACGTCCAGACTGCAGGGCTTAATGCTCAATTCGATTTTTTTGGTGAAATACGTTTTTTTTGCAAGGTTGTTCACATTTCCAGTTAAATACGACTTTTGTGTGATTTCCAGTGTGAACTATACACCCCGAAAGTGTCCCGCGTGAACATTGGAGAATGCTCAGTGTAGAAGAAGTAGCCTAAACATGGATGTTAGCATTGAGCACCTGGCGATTTACGTTGAAGTTGCTGTTTGTACCCGAGCCAGAATAGTTGTTTTAAGGAGATTGAGAAGGAGAAAGACGAGGATTTCGGCCATGGTATTTTGTGGGGCAATGTCCGTCCTTCACCGACACGGAGTTCACAGTTTTCTAGCTAAAGTCGCATGTCAAAAGATCGGTTTTATGACCACATATCCAAGTTGCCTGGGTCGCATTTTAAAAAATCGGTTTTGTGTCGTTCAGAGGGTCATTAAAAGATCAGATACAGGTCGCATAGGGGTGAAAAAATCGGATTTGGGTCACTTCCGGCTCCAGTCTGATCATAGCCTTAGTCGTTCTGAATGGGAAATAAACATGGGCTCGCTTCTGGCTCCATCAACCCCGTCTCCAATTCACTTTATATTGAGAAACTGTCTTCTCCTTTTGTAACTGCTGCTCTGAGCCTTGTTATTTTGGTCTTAAAATGTCTCGCTGAACTCTCTCTACGTGATTCGGGTGTTTTTTTATTTCACTATTTTGTCTTGCAAATAAATTCCCGCTTTCCAAATGTGGAACTTTAAATTCGATCCAGAACTGCTAGCCCCGTGAGGTTCATTTGACTGAAGCCGAACTCTATCAACAAAATGATCTAGTAAAAAACATTGTGGATAAATAGCTTTTTTCTGGGCGTTCTGGTGATAAAATGGCTGTTATCTTTGTTGGCGATTATCACGATTTTATCCCATGAACGATCACTTTTTATCACTTTAAATACCTCTACTTCCAAGGGTTTTCAAACTTTGTGATGGCAGCTTTGTGACTTTTTCTCCAACTCCATTCTGAGTAGCACACCCATGTTTTTTCTCGTCTAATTTAATTTATTTGTGGTAATGATCAGCTCCATATGCACAGACGTTGTTAATTATGATTTTATTCCTCCACTGAATAAAACAGAACATGAAGAATTGACGGGGATGTGTTTCTGTCACGTCGCATTAGAACGTACGTAAACAGGAACGGCTTTTATTAATGATGCACGATGTAACTTTCCGGTTGTGGGCCCGGAATGTTCCGCAGTGTGACTTTAAACAGCTCTACTTTACATTTATTCAATTACAGGTGGTTTTAAAGATCAAAACTCCTAGAAAAACAGACGTTGTGACTGTGAGCGGGGTCGCCTCTCCACAGATCTGACCTGTAACTTGTTCTTGTTTGGAGAAAACCAATAAAAAAGTTACACAATGCAGCTTTAATACAATCATAATATTCACATTTCATTTTTCTACTCCAGGAATACACTTTTTTCAGACACTAAAATTCAAATATGAACTTTTGATCGGCGATATCAGTGATTTCTGTTTTGATCCGATACCGAGTAATACGAGGGTTTGTATCACTAAAGATCACCTAGAACTTACTGTCCACCAGAAAAGTTCCACAATGCATCTTTAAATGGCACAATTTGAGGAAAATGATCTAAATTCGCACACATTAGTCCAAAAATATCGGCATCGGAGTTTATCGTCAATCAGTTTCTCTGAGATACCAAAGGAGGGTGGACGGAGACTGAGCCAGGTCTAAACCAGGTCTAAACCAGGACTGCACTGGTTCAGACCTGGTTCAGGACTAGAAATTTGGTCTGGGAAACATGATCAATTATTCGTTTTTTTCATGATTCATTTAAACACAATATTGAAAACTGAAAAAAAAAAAAAATCGATATCTGTTTTTTCAGTTTGGTTCTGGAGACAAATAATGAAGAATAGTTGTTTTTTCATTTTCTTATTTCGGTTTTTATTTTGAGAAACAAATGAACAAATGATACACGGATTTCCCTGGATTCTAAACAACTATTATCGACATCAGCCATGCATAAAATATCGATCAATCTGTAGGTATCACAATATTAATCCGATATATCGATACCAATGAGTTTAATACTGAATCAAATACTGAATCTCTGTTGACGAAATCTAGGAAAATTGAGAAAATGTCCTGGTTTTTTTCATCCAGATGCGATAATATTCTTTTTTTTTCCTTTTATTAATTGCCTGTTAATTTGTGTATTATAATTTGTCTACTTTAATTTAAATTGCGTTACGTTATGTTCGGCAGATCTTCCCGTAAGCGTGAATAGAGCTTATAGATTCTGACCTTAGAGTAGACTGGAGATCTTTACATGCACTATTCAACTGATCGAAGCTTTAAATATAAATGCAGAGAAAATGTAATACGAATAATGGATTTCAGAAATGGATTAGACTGGCATTTATAATTTGTACTTGGAGAAATTTGAAGTATAATCGCTTTATGTATGAGAATTGACTCTTTTGTCAGCAACAATTCGCCCAACAGACATCGCACTTTTACTGTACTACTCCCGTCGGCAGTTCTACCAAAAACACTACCTGCCTCCATGTCTTAAGTTTGAAAATCAGATACTAATCGATACTACAACAAAAAAGTCTCAAGTATAAGAACACATAGGCTAGTACACGCCCATGGACCATTAAAGGATTACACAGATACTTGTATGACCATGTAGCCTTATAAGTACTGCCATGATGTTGAAAATTATTCTATTGTCTAAAGAGTGTTTTTTTGTTGTTGTTCCTTTTGTTTTTTAAATTAACATTGGAATCTGTATCCTTAAAATTATTATAATAATAATTAAAGTGATAAAAAGTGATCGTTCGTGGGACGTTTTATACAAATCGAGCTATTTTATCACCAGAATGTCCAGAAAAACGCTACTTATTCACGATGAAGAGTTCGGCTTCAGTCAAATGAAGCTCACAGGGCGAGCGGTTCTGGAGTTAATTTGATTCAGATTCAGATTCAGAAAACTTTATTGATCCCAGAGGGCAATTCATTTGCAGCATTCTCAGAGCAGATCTCACTTCTCATGTACACACAAAGACACACAGAGTGTAAGTCCATTACAGTCCACAAGTGGAACTCAAAGCACAATATAAGAACAATATACATAATATACAATATACATAATACAGTACAAAACGTCAAAAAACACAACCCTCAGAATTTAGCAATTTAGTAGTTGAGGGCACAAAAGAATTGGAGAAGCAATTTGTTTTCTGTACTGGAGCGTAAAACCGACACCCTGAAGGCATCATGAGATGAAGGGGCGGAGCCAGAGGATTGAGGGGCGGAGCCAGGAGACACTTGGCTTTGTTCAGCACTCGCTCGTCCCACAGAGAATGCTGCTCTCTCAGTTTAACCCCTGTGATTTTTGAGCCGGTTTTAACAATTTGGAGTTCCACATTTGGAAAACAGGAATTTATTTACAGACAAAATATGTTTGGCAGGTCTTTCCTTCCTGCTGCTGTCAGACTGTGCAACAAACACTGTTAACTCTGAACATGTGTCATTCAACCAGATCTATGTGCAATACTGAAGACCATGTAGAACATCTCTGTTCACTTAAGTCACTCTGCTGATATTTATCCTGTTTAATGCTGCTGCACATAAACATAGTCATATTACTGTACATAACGTTACTGACAGTCTATTTTCAAATACATTTTAAGCCATTATTTATTATCTTGTTTTATTGCATGTTTCCATTTTCCTGCTGTTCTTGAACTATGCATTGCAACACTGGAATTTCCCCACTGTGGGACTAATAAAGGCGTATCTTATCTTATCTAAATTAAGTTTGAAATGTTAGTGTGCAGTGTATAGTGTATACACTGCATATAGTGAGAACCTCTTTCTACATTTTCGCACAGAAGAGATCAAATATACTACAAGATAAATGGAATTATGTAACAAAAAGAAGAAAATAAAGTGAAGTCTAGCCAAGTGTAATGTAGCGAGTGTCCTTTACATAGGCTGGGGTTAGCTAACAGGTTAAAAAACACAAACAAATGCAAAGTTTTGAAATTTTTACTGGATAATTTATTGAAATTGTTTCAGCCACTACCTGTAAAATAATAATGAAATAATGAAATCAGTAAAAGTGTATTTAATTAAAGCACCTTAAGAATATTTTCTATTTTGTAAGGAGGGGTGCCCAATTTTTTAGGTTTTCTATTTAGTATTTTCTCTTGATTAATAAAACACTGTTAATTTAATAAAGGTGTATATTTTTGTATTTAGGATGTATTGAATATTTGAGCACTGTTTTTCGATACAGTTCATTTTTAAACATTAAATGCAAACGTCAAGAGAAGGTGCTGTAGGTGCAGGTTTCTGTCATGCCTGTTTTTAAAATTATTTGTACTTTTGCAAATATTTTTCACCTGTTTTTGGAATAAATGCACTTCTGGGCCTGCACTGAAAAAGTAAAGATGACTTGAATTAAGAAACTTGTATCATGATTTGAGACTTTTTGGACTGAAAATATGAAAATGTGTCTAAAAATAAGACACAAAATCTAACGTTGCTTGAATTAACGAACACTCTTATTCTATTGGTCGATCATTTTACTTCAAGTCAAGCTGAATCTTCAAATAAAGTGAAAAGTTATTCATTTAAGTCATTTAAGTTTAATTGAGCTAGATACTGTTTTTTCCAGTGTGAATCCTGAAATCTTCACATCAGAGCTGTGCCTTGTTTGCCAGAGATCCACACTACACTTCAATACTTTATGAAGATGTGTCTGGTCACAACAGCGGAGGAATTTGAAAATCAAACTTTAGTTGCGTCGACTAGAGGGAAAAGCTCAGATATGTCCCCGATCCACAAAGCTCTTACCTTCTCCACGTTTCTTCAAAGTAAAGTCCTGTAGTATTGACGCTAAATCAGACTGAAGTCCGCCTGTCTCGCCGTGTTTGCTTTAGTTTGGGCGCTTCATCTTTGGCTTCGGCACAAACCTGGTGTAAGATCGCCAACCACCTGTCGGGCCCTGCCGCACCGACGGGCGCCAAGATGGATTCTCATGAGTTTGAACTCACAAATATCAGAAGAATCCATCTCGCCGTGCACGGTTTTAGGAACCAGACAGAGATTCTTGTTGCGTTCTTGAGTGCGAAGCGAAAGAAGTTTTAAGTTATTTTTTTTTGTTTAACCATAGACCGTATATATGAATGGAAATAGCTAACACGTTAGCCGCCGCGTGCCAAACAGGAAGTGCTCCAGGAGGCTCTTCTGGCTCCTTCTGACTCTGGCTCCCATTGACTTAAATTAAGATCTTGTGCCTCTCTCTCTGTAACTGCTGCTGTGGCCTCGTCATTTTGATCTTAAAATGTTCGTATTAACTCGCTCTATATAATCCTGAATGTTTTATTTCAATATTTTGTTCCTAAATCAAGATATGAACATAAATAACAGACCAATCAGATGCCCTCCCGCTAGCATTAGCAGCAGGTTTGATTGACAGCCGGTGCGTTTCGTTGCTAAGTAACCCCCTTCCCGCTCTCCCGCCCTTTCCACTGTCGGGGGCGTGGCCATAGCTTCAACAAGTGGCTCAAGATATTTAATAAAACTATCATTGGAACGCTGCCATTTTTATTTTTTTTTTTGGATTTAACTGTCGGCTGAGTCTGGCTCCAAATTTGCTCCTGTAACCGTGAAGCGTCGAGAGCCTCATTCGAGCGGCGCTGAATCCTGTGGGCAACGTCACACTTACTCCACTCCTTTTATACGCTCTATGTGTTTGATCCATAGTTTTGTTGAGAACCTTCATAAAACGTGCGCTCAAACGTGACTGGTCTTTCTCCACGGCACCTTTACAAAAGCCTGTCTCCTCGCTCACATGTTCTCGTCGCTCTCCTCCGAGACCGGCGGCGCTGTGAGTCAGACCCTGCTGCTGTTTACCCTGCTCTCCGCTCACGCCCAGGACTCCCGCGTGTTCGTGAGACTGGGTTTGTTTGGTTTGGATCGTATCTGTCGCCCTCGGGCTCTCCTCTTTCTCTCTTCTCTTCACAGCGTTCACTCTTCTTCTCTCTCCTGCTCTAAGGGCTCTCCTCTCTTTATCTCTCTCTTTTCTTCTCTCTCTTTCTCCCCTTCTGTCTTTCTTTGTCCTTCTGTCTCTTTCCTTCTATCCACTCTCTCTGTCTGTTTCCTTCTCTCTCTCTTTTCTTTTCTCTCTTTCCTTGTCTCCACTCCTCTCTCTTCCTTTCTCACCTTCTCTTTCCTTCTTTCTTTTTCCTTCTCTCTCTTTCCCCCTCTTCTTCTGTCTTCACTTCTCCTCTCCTTCACTCTCTTTCCTTCTCTCTCTCTCTTTCTCTCTCTCTCACCCCTCTCTCATTCCTTTTCTAGTCTCTCTTTCCTTCTCTCCTCCCTCTCATTTTTCTTCTCTCTTTCCTTCTCTCTCCTTCTCTTTCTCCTCTCTTCTTCCTCCTCTCTTCCTCCTCCTCTCTTCCTCGTCTCTTTCCTCCTCTCTCCCTCTCTTCTTCCCCCTCTTTTTCCTTCTCTCTCCCTGTCTTATTCCTTTTCTCCTCTTCCTCTTTTCTTCCTCCTCTCATTCCTTCTCTCTCCCTCTCTTCTTCCTCCTCTTTTCTTCTCTTCTTCCTCACTTTCTTTCTCTCCCCCTCTCTTCTTCCTCCTCTCTTTCTCTTCTCTTTCCTCCTCTCCCCCTCTCTTCTTCCTCCTCTCTCTCCTTCTCTCTTCCTCCTCTCGTCTTCCTCCTCTCCTCCTCCTTTGGTCCTGGTTGAGTCTGGTGCAGTTTTGGTTCAGTCCTGGATTAATTTGATTTTAATGTATTTCTTTTTCTAGAAAGCACTTGGAATTACTTTGTGGATTAATTGTGCTGTACAAATAACAGATAAACTTGCCTTGTCTTGCCTTAGTTCTGATTTAGTCCTGGTTTTGTCTTGGTTTAGGTCTGGTTTAGTCCCAGTCCAGTCCTGGTTCAGTCTTGGTTTCTTCCTGGTTTAGTCCTGAGTTAGTCACCATTTAGTAAACAGTATTATTCTCTGTTGATATCTACGTCTGAGTTTGCGTTCTCTCTGATCTGGTTTGCTTCAGGTTGAGTTCTGGTTATATTTTGATTAGATTCTGGTTGTGTTTTGAATTTTGATTTTGTGATGTGCTCAGATGACAGCCTCAGGTATGAATGTGTCTCCTCTGTGTGTTCTGTGAGCAAGTGATGGAGCATCCTCCTCTCTTCTTCCTCCTCTTCTTCCTCCCTCTCTTCCCCCTCTCTTCTTCCTCATTTTCTTCCCCCTCTCTTCTTCCTCCTCTTCTTCCTCCTCTTCTTCCTCCTCTTCTTCCTCCTCTCTTCTTCCTCCTCTCTTCCTCCTCTTCTCTTTCTTTCCCTCCATCTCTCACTCTGTGGAGGTAAAAATAACAGGAAGTGGCGGTTTCCTCCTAATAACCGTAAATGCTGTAATGAGATTTGAAAATGGCTGAGAGGAAAAACAGCGACTTGGAGAATAAACTGTGATAATAAATATACAAGAGGAAAGGACGATTTTAATGGGGGAATTATAGAAACACCAGACAATTAAACGTATGAAAATCATTTACAATTTAGCGAAAGGAAAATTTGTTACGACTAGAATAACTTGTATCTTTGTGTGTCTTAATTAGGTTTTGAATTGCATTTTTAAAATATTGTGGAATTACAATGAAAATAATGTTATAAAACTGTCTTTGCATTTATATTTACACAAACTTAAATTCTTACTGTGCTATATTGTCGTGACACCTGTGGACCGTTATTATAATTTGCACATTTTAAATCACAATATTCATTTAAAACAACGTAATAAAAGAAAAAAAAAAAAAAAAGAAATTTCAAATGGAAAATGAAGTACAAAGAATACAGGAGAATAAAATGAATAAAAATGAAAGAAAAATGAAGCTACGTGTAATGCGACTTTCATGAGAAATATCGCGAGATTTGGTCTGCGAGAGCGAGAAAAAGCGAGATTTCGACATCATTTCTAACGAATAAGTAGCGCGATCCATTTCACAATTCGGATTTCATTATTTTTATGTATTTTACGTAATACTTCATCATCGTACTGTATTTTGGAACGACAGCTTCTCAAATTGCATAACTCACTTTAAAAAAACATGTTTTACCCAAGCCAAAGCAAAAAAAATCCCACGCGTTCACGATCTTGAGGCATTTTTTTCTCGTGAGATCTCTGAAAAGTCCATTTTGTATCACTTTAAGAACAAAAAGTATTGAATTGGAAATAAAAAGTATCTTATATACCACGACGTACCTCATTTTTTTCATAAAACCGTTTTATTTTCGTCTTAAGTTGCTTCCAAATCACTTAATTTTCCACATTTTCTATTTCTTCTTTATATTTCTCCATATTCCATATTGAAAAACCTGTTATTTCTTAGGAAAAAAATGTAAGGAACTGGTATTGGTAATAATTAATATTCACTTTTTGCATCTAAAGTCGTCAAATTCTTCGCGGTGTGATGCTAACTGTAGGTACGCTCTGTCTGAGGCTTTGTTAGACTTTAACCTAAGCTTTTTTTTTCAATATGATTCACAGTTTTGTTAATTTTTCCTGTATTTGTTTATCTCTCTTTTGTAAAATGTATTTGAAGACAATGAACTTGAGCTGATTTTTACAGATTTTTACGTTTTTTATCGAAAATCAAACTCCGAAACGGGACCATGAACGCTCTGACTGATCCCAGACTCCTGAAAATCTGCTGTTTAAATGTATGTTTTCTTGAGTTTTCGGTCAATCTAAATCACGCTAACTGCTGGTTTGCTAATTGAATTGATAATTAACTTGAGGATTGTATTGTTTTCTGGGTTTTTAGCAGCTGATTTGTGAGTTTGACCGTTGGTATAATAAAACTGGTATGGATCGAAACAGAAATGTCCTTTTACAAACTGCAAAAACTAAACAAAAAAGATAATTTCCACCAAACTCTAGTCATATTAACGTCTTTCTTATATCCAAAAATAGTTCAATTACCGATATGAGAACTTTTAATCTCCTCTCCGTTGCCCGTCTGCTTCGTATTTGTCGATGTAAAATCATTTTTAATAACTTCTCCCATGGGTGTCTGTGTCCTTGGGCTTGTCGTTAATTAAAGAGGCCACTGTGGTGCGTTCGGGGCCCCGGGCAGAACTCGACATCTGAGCGTTGTCTGTCTCCGCGCTCGCGTCATTAGCGCACGCGAGATTCGGCCGTTTACTCAAATGAGGTCTGCTCGGTGACTGTTTAATTGAATGTGGAAATCGGAACGTTCGGACGGGCAGGCTAAATGTTATTTTGGTGATAATCGGCCTAAAGCGAGTGTGACGAATGGAGTTAGGGTTCGATTCCAGTTCTGACTAGCGTTTTCTGCTGTTGTGCTGTAGAGCAAGGCGTTTCCTGAAGCACTTCTCAAATAATTTCCACTCCAAGGGTTTATACTACGCAAATTTGACTCTTGCGATGCCGTTACCTCCTCAAAAAAAGTTGCGTTTTGTCCGCGTAACCCTTTATTATCAGTCCGTGTACATCCCCAAATCTCAAAACGCTCTGTTCCACGTTGTGATGTCATGAAGTTTTCAAGTTAGTAGGTCCTTTTACCTTTTAAGATTGGTAATTCCAGGTTTAAAATCATCCAAATGTTTCTAGCGAACGCCTACGGAGTTTAAAAACACATCGGAGCACTTCCTGTATTGGAGCGTTTTCAGTTTGACAGAAGAATTCGGCGAAAATGTGCAGGGTTAAACGAAATGAAACACAACTCCAGGTCTGTTTGCGACGAGGAAACGAAATCGTAACGTCATTTTAACGAAAACCGCATGTCTGAATCAATCAAATACAAA
>JACN01109889.1:0-16605 GCA_000787155.1 Scartelaos histophorus | reverse complement strand
GTAGTGAAGTAAAAGTAAAATGTACCCACTGTAAATGTGAAGTACAGATACCTAAATTTACACTTAAATACTTGACTACTTTTACTTCATTACTTTATTCCACTGTTGAAAGAGGCTAATAGTACAGTCTATACTTTTCATAGACAAGTGAGTAAAGCTAAGTCTCCATTGGCTAATTTACCAACGGTCCACAACAAGGCTCTTTAGACGTATAGTACAAAGTGCCAATGTATCACGCCTAAAGAATGTACGAGTATATGTACAACAACCTTTAGTCCAGCTCCAGAACTGCTCCACTTTTTCTCATTTTTTATTAGCAAACAACACCTATATGAATACAGGCACCCACACCTCTGTCAATGAACGCGTTGCCTACCTAGCTACACACCTACTTCCTGCCAGATCCGTCACCTCATCCACCGACGTGCTCTCCCTTGACAATCCCGACAGTATACTTCATTTTTTTTTTTTAACGCATTAAGACCAGGATTTATTCTACTCCGAACCAGACAAGCCCTAAATCAGCAAAGTCTGGATCGGTCGAGTCCAGACAGAGGAGTCATGCTACAGTTACCCCCAGCTGCTGCTTAATCACGGCCCGTAGGCGACAGGTAAGCTAATAGAACAATGCCGTCTGAAAAGTGGTTAGTCAGGAGGCTATTTTTGGAGCGTGGCTGGAGGGGGATCCGAGCTGGAAGGTTGCGTCTAGGTCTTGCTGTTATTGAACGTCTGAAAATAATAAAGTCGGTTCATGTTAAGAAGTCGGAATGGGTTTAGGACGGCGGTTGAAATTTAGATCGGAGACAGTCGAGGATGTCGAGATAAGCGAACGTCAGCGGGAATTGTTAAAACAGATGGGAAATTTAAAACGCTGAATTTACGTTTTATGTTTTAATGTAGTTTCTTCATCGCAAACAGACCCGGGGTTGGTTTTGTTTCATTCGCACAAACCCTGCACATTTAGGAGTTTAGAAGAAAACACCGTTCCACTTTGTGATGTCATGAGGTAATACAGGAAGTGCTCCACTGTGCTTTTAACTCCACACACTTTCACTAGAACTAGCTATAGAATTTCAAATCTTTACTGGATTAAGTTAAAAGGAGCTGTTACCTTGAAAAATAGTTGGAAAGAGGATTTTAAGCTTTGGAGATGTAGGTGGACTAATAATAGTTACTCAAACGTGATTTTGTTTAATATGGGACCTTTACAAAAAGTGACCTATATCTTTTTCTCTTTCCTATTTTAATGTAATAATCAGTTCATTCATATCATTGGTTTTAAAAGTCACAAACCATTTTTTATTGTCTTAAAAGGATTAAAAACACATTAGTTCATTTTAAACTTGACGAAGATGAATTTATAAGGGCAACTAGAGCAGAGTTTTGCCATTACAGTTACGCTAACAGCAACTAGCATGCTAACCGCACACTTCTTGATTATCAGACAATACAACGTTTTATAATTAGATGGAGGCGGGACTTATTTTGACCTCAAGAGCCGCTTATACAACTTATCTGTATTGGGGCAAGACAAATTTTGGTCGAACACGTGGAAAAAAAAATCGTGGACCTTTAAAAGTGACGTAAAAATTGTCAGGAATGTTCCACAATAGGACATTAATCTGAAGAGTGAATTCATAATTTACTGGTTAGATTTGTGACTAGTAAACCTAACACAAACCTAACCTCCTAACCTAAGTTCGCTCACATTAAAATTATAGGTTTTTCAAGGTACTTTTGAGCAATAAAAACACATTTAATGAAAAAATACAAGAAGGATTTTAATGCCATACTTTGGAGCATTCCAGGCAAAGCAGTAAAATCTACATGAACCTTAAGAAATTTCTATTATTCAAAAATTTCAAGTATACTTTTAGATACCCTGGTCACTCATTTTTGAACCTTAGTCGTAATTCTTTATAACCGAACTTTGTAACATTTTTAAAGGCCACGATTTTCACAGACGAACCCACCAACTAAAATATTATTTGCTATAACTTCTGGGAATTCTTAAAAACTGCTCAGAGTTATTGTTGCGCTGGCAGATCATGAAAGCGCTCCCCTTTAAGAAACTCCACTTGAGTCCAGGCAGTAGTTTTTTAGTGAGTGGCTATGCATGTGGGAGCCATTTCTCTTTCTTGTGCGTAAGATTTGTTGCTTTCTGCCTGTATAGCTGCACCCCGGGAGACCTCTGTGCTCTCCGGCTCTTTGTTATCCGTGCCAGTGTGCCAAGATTTATCCCATTAAATCCCAGAATGCCCTCCTCCTCACGTGGAATTCTTTGTTTGGTCCTGGCTAGAACAAGGATGCCCCAGTGACCCGCTTTTTATTTTCTCAATGCGCTATTTTCATCCAATCTGCAAGCTATGTTTACCGGTGTTTGAAGGTAACAAAGTCAACGTAGTAAAGTACTGCATCTTTTGGTGTCTATACCAAAGTGGATTTTTATGTGGATACTTTTACTTCGCTGCATTTGAGAGTCTGTACTTTCTACTACACTGCGTTTTTTGAACAGGACTGAAAAGTAAAAGTATTAAAGACCTGCTGAAAAGATTGAGGTCTTATTTTAGCACATGTGTAGTTTGTGCAAAAGAATAAGATAAGATTTGCCTTTATTAGGCCCACAGTGGGGAAATTTCAGTGTTGCAATGCACAGTTCAAGGACAGCAGGAAAACGGTAACATGCAATAAAACAAGATATAAATAATGGCTTAAAAATAATTTAAAAATAGGAAAAAAATAAAATAAATAAATAATAAAAATAGACTCTATTATGTACAACAAAAGTAACAGTGCAGCATATGAACAGAATAAATCTCAGTAAAGTGACTTCAGTATATTATAATGTTATTTACAGTAATATGACTATGGTTATGTACAGCAGCATTAGAAGTGAATTGTATCAGACAGTTAAATTATTATTTTTGTATTTTTCAGTGTTGCAGAAGCACTTTGTTCCTACAGCCTACCTCTATGCACTTTGATTAAAAGAAACTTGCAGAAATTTTCAAGTTATAATTTAAAGGTGCACGATGTAACTTTTTGGTTGAGGGTCCGTCCCCTGCTTGTTTCTATGGATACGTCATTACATTTCTATGGATACGAAATGTTCCAGGGTGCGACATTAAACAGATCTATCTAATGTTTTTTTTTTTCAGTTACGATGGTTTTATAGCTCAAAAATACCTAGAAAACTTGCATTCTGGCTGTAAGCGGGGTCACCTCTCCACAGATCTGACCTGTAACTTCATCTGCTTCGGTGTCCATGAAGATAAAAAGGTTTAATGCAATACAAAGCAATACGACGATGGAAAAGCTTCTGCACTGAGAAAGTTTAAGTAGATGTTTCCACGTGGTACTTTTACTTTTACTTGTGTATTTTCGATCCAAACACTGTCCACATGTATTCTTCCCATCACCGCGCCGCTATTTCGGTCCAATCTGCAGACTATGTTTAAGCTGGAGAGTTGATGGTATCTTCGAAGCTTCTGTGATGACACGTTGAGTCACCGTTTCTTCTTCTCGTCTGTGTTTAGGGAGAAGCTGGCCCTGGCTCGACTACAGAGGGAAGTGGCAAGGAGCAAGAGCGAAGACACAATGGTAAAGTATGGCCCCTGTAATCGGCGTGCAGCTCGGGGTACCGCAGGCTCTGTGTTAGTCACGCCTGGGTTAGCGCGCTAGCTAGCCCCACACTGAAGTGATTGTTGAGCTGCTGAGTCAGAGGCCGGGGTATGGGCACGGATGAATCGCAACATTGTCTTTTGCAGGTTAAAGAAAGAACACTGCGGTGACCTGGCTTTGAAAACTGCAAAAGGTTAAGCTAAAAATATTGAAAGGAAAAGTTGACGCTTTTGGAAGATTTTAAAGAGCTCATATTCCGCCGTTTTCTGATTTATGTCTTAATGTTTTCTCATCAAAAAGACAGACCTGGGGTTGTGTTTTGTTTCATTCACACATGTTTAACGCACAAACCCTGCACATTTAGGAGTTCTTCTCTCAAATGGAAAACACTATTTGGATCATTTCAGTTCTGGAATCTAGAATCTGAATCCAATCCATTTTATTTCTATAGCACATTTCGTAAACAGTTTCCGAAGTGCATCATAAATACATAGTAAAAACAACAATAATAATATAATGATCAAATAAATGATAGTTTGGGTTTTTGACATGAATCTGTACGTCATCCCCATCATCAGTGTGGTGCATAAACACTGACTTACCCCCGACAGCCCCGTGAGCCGAGTTCTCGCCCGGTTTTGGTGCTGGCGAAAGTAGTTCCGGCAAGTTGGCTGAGTTACAAAAATATAGCGTTTTTCTTCTCAAAACATTGTGTGTTCAAAGCAGTGATACATTTGCATCATAAAACTGTTGTTATGGTGCGAGATAGCTAACATAAGAGCTAACATGTAAGCTAACCTTAGAGCTAACATGAAAGCTAACGTGAGAGCTAACGTGAGAGCTAACGTGAGAGCGATGAGTACATAAGCTATAAGAGCTAACATGTAAGCTAACCTTAAAGCTAACA
Organism: Scartelaos histophorus; assembly: GCA_000787155.1. NCBI lineage: Eukaryota > Metazoa > Chordata > Actinopteri > Gobiiformes > Gobiidae > Scartelaos > Scartelaos histophorus. Next base: position 12,077 of record JACN01109889.1, on the reverse strand, counting down.
TGAAAGCTAACGTGAGAGCTAACGTGAGAGCTAACGTGAGAGCGATAAGTACATAAGCTTGTGTAAGTTATAGTCATAGTTGGACATGTTCCCATTAAGTTTCCTGTTAACTTTCCGAGAAACTCTCCGCTTGCAGCAGAGCAGTGATATGAACTCAAAGAAAATAGTGCCAAGCGATTATGAGGTTTGACTTTTTCATCGACAACGGATTTGTGATGCAAATGTGTAACTCTTTTGAACACATGTTGTTTTGATGAGATAAATGCTTTTTTCCAGCCAACTTGCCGGAACTACTTTCAGCAGCACCAAAACCGGGCAAGAACTCGTCTCACGAGGCTGTCGGGGGTAAGTCAGTGTTTTACACTTCAATGATGATGGGTATGACGTACAGATTCATGTCAAAAACCCAAACTATCCCTTTAAAACAATAAAATTAGCAAAATAAAAGAAGAGCAAAACATTAGAATACCAATAAATACATAAAATGAATCAAATAAATTAAAAATAAATAACAGACACAAAGGCCAGAGGAATTCTGATCTGTAATTTAGAACTCGCACAAGTTTAATCATTTCAAAGGTGCACTGTGCAACATTTCTAATTCTAGTTGCTGGTCTACATGAAAATGTTATCGCTTTGACTAGAATGTTCCACAGTGTAGCTTAAACCTATCTATCGTGAGGAAGCCAAGCAGGTTACAGCACTACAATACATTACAGGTTAGATCTGTGGAGAGTCGCCCCTATTCACAGAAGAAATTATTGTGCTTTTGAGCAACAGAAACACCCGTAATGAATACATGCTATATTGGTATGTTTTAAGCCATACTGTGGAATATAAAATCTCCATGGAGACAAGCAGGTGGTGGACCCTTCACCCGAAAATTTGCGCTTCGAATTCACTTCCATTACTAATAGGATTATAGTCAAAGTTCACATTTTGAACACGTCCAGAGGAACCGACAAAAAAGACTGAAATCCGAACTGACAAACGAATACAAGAGTCACGTTTCAGGACATGTTTGTACAGATAGTAGTACAGGGTTTGCAGTTTTTATTCAGAATAACACAGTGAGAGAGATTGTGGAGGAAAATGTGGTTCTTCAGAAATCAAGGGCGTTTTTTGGCCATTTTATTTGCATACATTCAAAGTGCGATTTCGATTAAACTTTATTATTATCTTGCGATCCTACTACATATACTGGGTGACTGTAGCTCAGTTTGTAGCATTTATCTGGTGGATCCACTGACCCACAGTCTGGCGACGCGATTCCAGCTCCCACAGGTGAATACTGTTGCTGTGTCCTTGGGCAAAACACTTCCAAAACATATACTGGGTGACTGTAGCTCAGTTTGTAGCATTTATCTGGTGGATCCACTGACCCACAGACTGGCGGCGAGAATCCAGCTCCCACAGATGCATGCTGTTGTTGTGTCCTTGGGCAAGACACTTAACCCCCCCTGCGTGTGAATAGGTGAGCGTTTCTTTGATGTAAAGCGGTTTGAGTGTCTTAAAGGTGGAAAAAGCCATATAAAAATGTGACCACTGACCATGCCGTATGTATTGTATTCAGTTTATAATCATTTACAAGGTTTTATTGTGAAAATATTTAATGAGTGCACTGGAAAACTGAGATCTCGTATCACGGAATCTTCAGTTTTGAAACTCAGGTCTTATTGCCTTTTGTTATCTGGTGTGAAAAAGCACATTGAAATCAGGTGCTTGGATTTGGTTGCGCATGTGATCGCAGCAGCTGACTATAACCTCCAAAACCGCAACTCCCAGCATGCCCCAGTGATGGCTGTGGGCCTAAAGCAACCAACCCGACGCAAGTTTGAAGCGTTCACACTGTATTCTTTATTGATCCCCGAAGGAGCGATGCTTATTTTTCTTCTCGCGTTTCCCCCACAGTGAAAAGCAGTGGAGAAGGTCAAGTCGGAGGGTCAAATAGAGAACTGCGCCCCCGGAGGTTGGGGAGTAGAGCGTGGTTTGCTGGAGGCATTAGCTACAGCTTCTTGGTGTCAATACGGATTGAGCCATAACCTTCAGATTGCAGACAGAAAGGGACTGAAGGGCCTGGAGTTTAGCGTTAAAGCCTTATATGATTTGAAAGACCGTTGTTTGAAATATAGTTGTCATGTTAGCTTGATTTCTGAACGTACCATAGCACACTTTAAAGGGCCCATATTACACTATTTTCTTATCTATGTTCTAATGTAGTTTTCTCATTACAAACACACCTGGAGTTGTGTTTTGTTTCATTCACACATGTTTAACACACAAACTGTGCACATTTAGGCTGAGTTCTTCTCTCAAACAGAAAACACTGTTCCACGTTGTGATGTCATGCGGTAATATATTGAGTGCTCCACTGTGTTTTTAAACTCCATATAGCTTCACTACAATCATTTAGATGATTTTGGCCACGGGATTGACAATCTCTACCTAGCAAAAGACAAAATGCAGCTGTTAACTTGAAAACTAAAAGTTCACAAGTGGAATACAGCATTTTGAGCTTTGGAGATGCAGACAGACTAATAATGGAAAATTACTCAAACATGTGAATGAAACAAAACACAACTGCAGGTCTGTTTTTGAGGAGGTAACTTGATTTAAAACTCACAAGAATCCATTTTGTGTAACATAGAACTTTTAAAAAGACTTCTAAATCAGTATACAGATAATATTTGAATATATTTGGCAAAGCTAAAAAGTATTTGACCGCACTTCAATTTACACCATTATAATGAAAAGCTTAAAGTGCTGACTGACTATGCTAACTTTGGCCGTTAGCAACAAGCTTTTGTAATGAATAATTTCACACAGTCAGATGTATAAGACCTCTTGCATTGTATTTATTTTAATATTGCAAAAAAGTGCATATAAAAATTGTATTGCCAGCTATGATTTAAAAGTAGAAAAAAAAAATTAATAAGCCATCTATTGCTTTTTGGATATGCACAAACAAAATATTCTCTTTTTCTTCTTTTAATCTCAAAAAAATATTTTGTGACCGGAATTCAATATGCTTCAAAACCAAATCACACTGAGCTCAATGATTGTGCATAACCAGTGTTTGCATTTGTTTATTTACAGGTAGCACGAAATAGCCTCTGCTATGTAACTACTGTGACTACGCAAAACTTTAGAAGGCAAGAGTACATGAAAGTACTTTTCAGTGTGGGCTGGCGTGACCCATTTTACCCAGGACAGTCCCAGTTTTAAGTCCTGTGCCCCGATATGTTTAACCAATCTGATACCTGCCAACAGTAAAGGGGATTAAATTGTCACTTGTTTAGCTAAAATACAGAAAACCGTCCTTGAAAATGACAAGGCAAAAAAAAAATGCATCAACAGAAGTTCTTCCGATTAGATATACTGACACTGACCCACAAGTGAGTCGAGAATGGACATTATTATTATGTCCATTCCAATCAAAATTTTTCCCAGTTTTGAATTTTGAAAATCTTATCAGTCTAGTGTAGGGACAAGTCTGAAATACAAAATAAAATGAAAAAAAATAAAAATAAAAATAGACATAGACATAGACATAGAAGTATCTGCTGATAATGATAATTACACTGTCTTACAGTGTCTTCACATTAAATCCCTTTGGGTAATATTTATGCTCATTATTACTATTCAAACTTATATGAAATCCAAATTTTAGGCACGATTTGTTTTAGCATATTTTACTCATGTTTACTTTCTTTAGTTTGATAATGTGTTGCCTATAAGAATTAGATTATGCTAATGCTGGTGCAGATGTGTTTTCGTTGTGGGTTTTTGTGTATTTTACTGAACTTAAAAACATGAAAAACGGAACAAATTCAGTTTAAACACTCAAAAAGTATAAAACTGTTAAAAGCCTTTCTTACCACATGATAAACACACTAAAAGGCTCTAAAACAATTGCATAAAAAATGCATAAAACCAGAATTACAATGAAGTTAATTGATTAATTGAACTAACTGAAGGATACAAGGATGGTAATGTGTTTAGGCCTTCCTCAAGTACTATGGCTGCTTTCACCGCCTGGTCTATCAGTACCATCTAGAACTTTCCCCTGCACACCCCGTATATCACAGTCAGGCTTAACTCCTTTTCCCACTCAAGACTGTAATCCAGCTCCTCTCCCTCCTGGGGCCTGGTTTTCACACTACGTCTGTGGAACAATGGAATGCATGCAACCTCTGGAAAGTCCTCATATCAGCAGCTAGCATCAGATACACGGGCCGCGGTTTCCCATATAGGCTACGCTGTGCTAGCTTAACTCGCGCACAAAAACGCACTGTATGTTTTCAATTGGTGCTCATTCACTATATTATAAATGCTACGGGTACTCAGATAAACCACAAAATCCAGTTAGTCTCCCATCTGTGTGTTTAAATTGAAAACTAGCATTAGCTTGTTGATAGCGTACGTTCACCTATTTATCAAGTGAATTAGGCTAGCTAACGTTGGCGTAATTACGTTTGCATGTTTGCAGAGTGGGTCTTGACCTTTCCATTTTGAGAAGAGACTTTCAGGTGTCATTATAAGTTGTTTTATTAAATTTAAAGAAATAGCTTGTGTTTTTAATAAACAATGGGGAGAATGGAAAGTGGGGTAATCATGCTAATGTATGTGCTAGCCATAGCAAAGGAAATCATATGTACAATTTAAAGATTTTCTCAAGCAATTTTGATCAACTAACTGAATAGCTATTGCACTATGAACTATGTTTTTGTTTCTTCAATTTTTTTAGAATTTTGTAGCAAAAAAGTATTAAAAATCAGATGCTAACCGATGCCAAAACTTGTATCAAAACTAGATACTTATTTGAGCAGGTATCGATTCTAAAAAAAGAAATCACAGAAAGAGTGCGTTTTGATATCAGAATCGGAATGAAGTATTGAATCTAATCCTTCATATTGAAATTTAGTTCAAAATGTTACAATCACGACAACACTGCTATATACATGCTATAGCTCGCTCATTTACACTCAACTCAGTTTATACTTTATACTCTTTGTACCTGTTGTTTATGTATTTTCTATATTTTACTTGCTACGGTCCCATTTACAAGATGTATTGGCTGATTTATGCTTAATATTTTACTGTGTATTTTGTTATTTGTAATAAGTAATCGATTATGTCAAGTTCCCTTACATAATTTATTCTGTCCAGGTTTATCCATTACATTTGACATGAATTTAGATCTTTTCTTGATCTGAAGCTACCTCCGAAAACAGCTTTTATCTCTAAAGCAAATCCCCATCCTGCTCTTCTTTCATTTGAGCAGGTATCGATTCTAAAAAAAGTCCCATTGACAGGTCAGAAATCACAGAAAGAGTGCGTTTATTAACATTTTGATATCAGAATCGGAATGAAGTATTGAATCTAATCCTTCATATTGAAATTTAGTTTAAAATGTTACAATCACAACATCAACTGCTATATACATGCTATAGGTCGTTCATTTACACTCAACTCAGTTTATACTTTATACTCTTTGTACCTGTTGTTTATGTATTTTCTATATTTTACTTGCTACGGTCCCATTTACAAGATGTATTGGCTGATTTATGCTTAATATTTTACTGTGTATTTTGTTATTTGTAATAAGTAATCGATTATGTCAAGTTCCCTTACATAATTTATTCTGTCCAGGTTTATCCATTACATTTGACATGAATTTAGATCTTTTCTTGATCTGAAGCTACCTCCGAAAACAGCTTTTATCTCTAAAGCAAATCCCCATCCTGCTCTTCTTTCAGTCAATATTTCCAGTACCATCTTTTTTGATCTACCGTTTAATGCTGAAAATTCTATTCTATTGTCTAAAAAGTGTCGTTTTTTTATTATCATGGTATCAGAATCGGTATTGAGTATCGATTATTGAAAACGAGTTTGACATTTTAGTATGATGACAACACTACAACATGACACTACATGGCGACATGCTATAGCTTGCTCTGTTGTTTTGTTGTAGTACTGATTTAGCTTAGTATTTTACATTTAACATTTTATTTTTATCTAAGTTCAACCATAAAATTTTACATAAAAGACTGGGTTAAATCTTTTTTTGATCTGAAGCTACCCCCAAAACAGCTTGCATCTCCACAGCAGACCCCCCATTTAATCAGTATTTCCAAAACTGACTTTGGTTGGACTCCCGTTTTAACGTTAAAAATTCCATTCTATAATCTAAAGAAAGTGTTTTTATTATCATCATGGTATCAGAATCAGTATTAAGTATCGAGCCTATGTGTTAGTATCGAAATCGAGTTTGAAATTTTAGTATGATGACAACACTACAACATGACACTACATGACAACATGCTATAGCTTGCTCCGTTGTTTTGTTGTAGTACTGATTTAGCTTAGTCTTGAGACAGTTCATGACAAGTTCCTTTACATATTTTATTTTTATCTAAGTTCAACCATAAAATTTTACCTAAACAACTGGTTTAAATCTTTTTTTTTTTAGCTACCCCCAAAACAGCTTGCATCTCCACAGCAGAGCCCATTTAATCAGTATTTCCAAAACCGACTTTGGTTGTACTGCCGTTTAACGTAAAAAATTCCACTTTATCATCTAAAAAAGTGTTTTTATTTTCAGGATGGTAAAGGAATTGGTAATGAATATCGAGCCAATTTTTTTAGTATCGAACTTTACATTCACATGCTGCTTTATAGTCAGATTTTTCCGTTGCTTAATTGTACTGATTTAGTTTAGTCTTGGACAGTTCATGACAAGTTCCCTTGCGTATTTTATTGCATCTAAGTTTACCCATAACATTTTACGAGAAAGACTGGTTTAGATCTTTTGTTTAACCAAAAAGTACCTCGAAAAGAGCGTGCATCTCCGTAGCAGGCTCCCATCCCACCGTTCTTTCAATCAATACTCTTAAAAGCGACTTTGTTTTCAATTTGCGGCGCGTCACGGCTTAGCTACAACCACGTGTATATGTAACGTAATTGAATTCATGCCCGTGCTTGTTCGCCCGTCATCACCTCCTCCTGTAACACCAACCCCTGACCTCACCGTAACCGTCAAAAAAACCCGACCTCCTCCTCCGACCCAATGCTAACCCACGTGCTAATTATTACCCTTTAACGTTAGCGCGTTGGCTCGGCGCATGCTAGAACTTGAGAGCGGAGGATGAGTTATCTACGCCAGACAGGAGGATGGGCAGGCTCGGGAGGGGGTGTATCCGAGAATAAAAGAGCGACGGGGAGGGGGATGGCACTAAGCCCCATTCGGAATTGGGATTATCGCGTGCTGGATTCCCCCCTCGCCACTTTCTCGCGCGTTGGCAGTCTTAGCGTCGGCAAAAGAAGTGAGAAAAGAGGCTGCTGCGTTGAAGAGATAATGGCAGTGCTAGCAAAGGGAAGTTAAGTAGGTTAGGATACCCCCGGTCTACTCCTATGCCCATCCCCGCTGGATACAGAGAAGACGCCAAGGGACTCTCTGAAGTGCCATGGAGATGCTAGCATGCTACATCCATTAGCGTCTTGTATATCAAAGCTAAACAGTTGTACGTTTGTAGTTTTTGCTCGAAGTATCCGCCGAGAACGAGTATTACACTGTCTGGTCTTCACACTCAAAGCAATATTCAATCCCTTTGAGTCATATTTTTGCTAGTCAAATTTGTACACTGAAATGTTTGCGTATGTTACTCATCTTTACTTTCTTTAATTTGATAATGCATGACGCCTTTAAGAATTGGATTATGCTAATGTTAGTGCAGATGTGTTTTTTGTGTATTTTACTGAACTTTTGTCGTCCTAAAAGCTTGAAAAACAGAACTAATTCATTTGAAAGGGTTTGCAGGAGTCCAAAGTTATGCCTCACTTAGTAGCATTCAAAGCATGCTAACTGCTAATGCTAATGGGGACGACAGTAGCTGCAGCTGGTGAATCGAATTGAAGGTTAGCGATGCGATTCCAGACGAATGCCATCCTGGTACCCTTGGGCAAGACACTTAACCCACCTTGACCCTAGTGTCTGCGAACGCCGTCGTACGAATGTTTAGATGGTTAATTTACGTAAAGCGCTTTGAGTGCCTTTTCCGCGTCTTTCGGTGTTCACAGCGGAGTTTGCCGTCCTGGTAAACTTAACCCACCTCGCCCCTAGTGTCTGCGAACGCCAGCGTACGAACGTTTAGACGGTTTATTTACGTAAACCGCTTTGAGCGCCTTTTCTGCGTCTTTCGGTGGTCACAGCGGAGTTTGACGTCCTGGTAAAAGTAACATCTAGCATGCTAACAGTGCACTTCCTGATTCTCAAACAATAAAATGCTTTATATCAAGATGTAGACAGCACGTATTCGACTTATTTTGACCTCTACAGCTGTTTATGCAATATATCTGTAATGGGGCAAGACTCAATTTGCTCAAATACATGGGAAAATTTGCGCTTTTAACTTTATTACCATAAAACAGCCTCGTATTGTGAGTAGCTTGACAGTTTTTATATTACCCTGCTTTATAGCCTGCAGTATTATTTCTATATTATTAGCAGAGCGTGCGTTATTGCGAACTGTTGCTTGTAAATCATAGTTTCTTTGAATGACTCTCAATAAACTTTGACATTGACGTTTTGCCGTCGTCGACATTTTCTGGGAGTATTAGTTAGTTAGTTTATTTTCTTTGGTCAGTTAACATCATCATTAATCGTATTACAATGATTTAACACAGAAATTATGCATACCACTAAAGTTATTCTGTGATGCTAACTGTAAGCACTGCTCTGTCTGAGGCTCTGTTGCTCAAGCTCGACTTTAATCTGAGCTGTAACGGGCGATGATTTGCGCAGTTAAACAAGTCCCTCACATAAAAGTACAGTCACAACAGTTTTTTCAGTCACTTTTTTGTTGAAAATCAAACTCCTTAACAGAATCACGAATGCTCGGAAAATATGCAATCCATTCATTCAAACTATTTAGTATTTTTTTGAGTTTTCAGACTATGTTACAACCTTTTTGGCTTTGTTTGCCACTATGTTCACTGTATCACCATGGTAACTTATGAACATTCCGCCATAGTCACACATGTAGAACACCCCCAGCATAATGTCACTGCAAAGTATGAATAGACCAGCAGCCAGGAGCAGTTTGTTCGTTAAATATGAGTCTACACAGTGTACTTCATCGCAGAAAATGAGCTAAGTTGATTTCTGTAGCGTCGGTAGTGAGAAGAATGGCATTTTTACAAGGCGTTAAATCACACTGGCACGATTGTACAGGCCCCGCTCTGGCTCCCATATACAAGCGCTGTGTAAATAACAGTATTAACAGCTGGGGACTGGGGGCCGCTGCTTCACGAGGGCCCCTGTGGTGTGGCTACCGGCTCCAACAAAACATGCACATTCACACAAACCGCACACTCTTATAAACGCAGTGTAATTTGTTTGTCAGACATAGCGGGGTGGGCGGAGTCTGCGTAATCCAGGAAGTAGTTTGGTTAAGATAATGTTTGGGTGATTAAATTGTTTTGGTTGGATTAAAATGGGGAGCTGTGGATTTTCTCAAACCCCTGGTGGACGCTAAGTGAACTACAGCAAGGTAGACGTTTTAGTGCAGTTTTTTAAAGGTTCTATGTTACATAAAATTGATTCTTGTGAGCTTTAAACCATTTTATAATGTTGTTACCTTCTCAAAAACAGACCTGGAGCTGTGTTTTATTTGAGTAACGCTTTATTATGTATTAGTCTATCTACATCTCCTAAGCACCTTTAGTTCAGTAGAGATCGGCAATTCCTGGTCTGAAAGTATCCAGATGATTCTAGTGAAGGTATATGGAGCTTTAAAACACTGTGGAGCACTTCCTGTAACACCGCATGACATCACAAGGTGGAGAGAGCAGAAAACTCAGCTTAAATATGCAGCGTTTGTGTGTTAAACATGTGCGAATGAAAGAGAACACAATACCAGGTCTGTTTGTTATGACAAAACTACATAATAAAAGATCAGAAATAATAATAGATCTTTGGTAACATGTATATGATGCCAGTTGGCCAAGTTACAAGTCAGCTCTGTGGAGAGGCAACCCCCCCCTTTAGAGTAACAATGCATGTATTCGCCTGCAATTGAATACTGTAAATACAATAAATATACAGTAAGTTTTATGCTATTCTACAGAACATCACAGGCAAAACTTGATCATCTCCATGGAGACAAGCAAGTGGCATATCTTCCATAAGAAAAGTTACACAATGCACTTTTAATTTAAATACAGTATATATATTTTTTTTTAATTAAATGTGTTTATTTTAACTACATTTTCAAACGTTAATTGCAATATGTATTTATATTGTATTTATTTGTATTTGTATTTTATTACTTTATACAACAACTGAAGAATAAAGCAATGTAGAAGTAGAAAAAAGAAGTTATGATCCTAAAAAAAACGTCCATTGTGTAACTTTTCTTCTCTGATCTGTGGAGAGGCGAGCCCACTCACAGTCAGAACTTCTGTTTTTGTAGGTATTTTTGAGCAATAAAACCACTTGTAATGTAATAAATGTAAAATAGAGCTGTTTAATGTCACACCGTGGAACATTCCAGACTAATTGCTGCATAAATCAGTTTCTCCAGAGGTCAATTATGAAGATGATGATTATTCATTTCCATCTTTACGCTCGGTTAAGCCCCTGAGTGCCGGTGTGTGTGATTGACAGTTGGCAGCCAGTGTGCGTCTGTCCTCACACTCCGGCACTCATTCATTACGTCCATATCGGTGCTATCAGGTTCCAGCTCTTCTGTTTGTACAAAGGTGTGTCACTTTTAGCATGGGCCAAAACAACTCACGTGTGAAAAAATGGTTGGTTTTTACTTGATTTCCCATTGTTTTTTGTTGTTGCAGTCCATTTTGTTTTGTATGACCTGAATTTGTTCCAAAATAATGACCAATACTCAAATTTTTGACCTTGAATTTCTTGTTTTTATTGGTTGAGGGTCCGCCACCTGCTTGTTTCTATGGATACGTCACTGCTCGGCCTGGAATATTCCACAGTGTAACATTAAACAACTCTACTTTACATTTATTTAATTACAGGTGGTTTAAGAGCTCAAAAACACCTTGAAAAACAGGCGGTCTGACTCTCCACGGATCTGACCTGTAACTTGGTCTTGTTCCACTACAACTGAAACTGAAAAGAGGGCAGTAGACTGAGGGGGCACCAAAGGGTTTGTTGTCTTGGACTCCAGGGTTTTAGGGGCCAAGAATTGGAGCCTCTTTAGATTAGAGGGGGGCCCATGTGAGGCTTTTTGCCCCAGGACCTAAATTTTCTGTCGACAGGCCTGCCCCAACATATGAGTTATGCTAAATATCATACTCTAAAAGTCAGTAATGCTTTTTGAATATTAAACGTGCAGTATTTTTTTTACTTTTAGGAGGTTGCACGTCCATAAAATGTATAATCCAATGGAAAGAGACAGTTAAAACCAGCCTTTGGAACATTCTCAAACAAGATAGATATGTTTTTTAACCATAAAGTGGAATATTATGGGACAAAGAGACAACATTTCCATGGAAACAAGAGGGAGATCCTCATCTGGACCAAATACGAGTTTGGTTTGTGGAGATGCAAGCCCGCTGACAATAAGGACGCATGTTTTTGTAGGTTTTTCATCATGTACGTGAAATACAGTGGCCACAGAGGGTCAAATCTCAGTGTTTTAATTTGATAATAATGCATTTACATTGTTTTGTAGCTGTGTTTATGCATTTTTATTTGTTTTTACATTTAAATATGAGTCAGGTTTGCGGAGATGCGAGCCCACTCACAATAAGGACACATGTTTTGTATGTTTTTCATAATTCACGTGAAATACAATGGCCTCGGAGGGTCAAATCTCAAACTTTTAATGTAATACTACTACATTTACATTCTTATATTATTGGTTTATTTATGCATTTTTATTTGTTTGTTCTTACATTTATCTCAGCTCACTATAAGAATGCATGTTTTTCTGTTTTTTTATCAAGCAAATGACGCACTACCTCCAGAAATGTACATACTGTATCTTTAAGTAAGTGTGTGTATTTTTACATTTATCTCAAGCAAATACGAGTCAGGTTTGTGGAGA
>KN499858.1:8399-28949 GCA_000787155.1 Scartelaos histophorus | reverse complement strand
TGCGGGATTTTTCTACATGTTCTTGTGCTAGCTTTAAAATATTGTTTATCAAAAAAGAAATTCCCCTTGATATATCAGTTACTGCAAATGTCATTGTTTTTGGTTTTTTTTGGGTTTTTTTTTACAAAGCTTCATCTGGCCTTTTTTCCAGATGGCAGTAGTTAAGATGTGAACTTAAAAAAAGGAAGTAATAACTCACCAGTTTAATGGCAACATACTCGTTGGTGTACAGATTCTTGCCTGTAAGACGAAAAAAAGTTTAATCAGTTCAATACACAACACTCACCACACTAAAGTCTAATAATCTTTTATAGACTGTTATTCCGGGAATGGCTTATTGATATTTGGTTTACATTTCCCAATGCACTGACTCTATTGGTCAGCTTTTGTCATGCTCTGAGTGAGTGACTGCAGATTTAACCAATCGCAGAGAAGGATGAACCCCTACCTTCTGTAAGTTCTCAAAAGGAACAATACTCATTTTTTCTCACTTTATAAAGTAAAAAAAATATTTTGCACCATTACAGTATATTGTAAAAGTAGCTCCTAGGGTCAAATAGAGAACACTTTGTGCATCTAATTATAGAGCATTTTTATCGTTTGTAAACCAAGTTATGATGATGCTTTGTTCAACAGCAAAACTCTCCTCTTGTGTGTGCAGGTTATGAAATATACTTATACTATCCACAGTGAATAATCAGGATCCCAGCAGTAAGTTGGTGAGAAATGACTTTGGATCACTAAAAAATCTTTAAAATTCAATTACACAAAAACTGCAATAACACAGAAATTCAAAGCCTCTAAATTAGTGATTAGTGGCTTTTGGCTATTTTATGGGATCCACATCTTTTAGATTTCTTCATTTCACAGACCTGTTCAAAAGACTGGCTCTTAGTATATTTATTTATATGACACAAGTCAATGTGAGAAGTAATTGTATCTACAAACTAATCACAGAGGAATGTGACCAAACTTGAGAAATGGTTCAAAGTGAGACTTGCACAACTAATTAAAAATATTATGATGCCAAATATGATTTTCTGTGCAAAAATCTCACACTTGTGTTGCCTACTGCCTCTGTGCTGATTCTTGTGGTGGTTCAGTGTAAATCAGTATAAAAATGCATATGCATAAGAGCTGATTCATTCAAGAACATCACATCACAACTCTAAAATATATGATTTTTGACATACCACTAACCGTGATCCAAACTGACTGACCCAAACTCACCAAGTTTAAGTTCCCCAAAGTTCCCACAGCCGATCTTCTTGCCCACGCGGAAGTTAGGTCCGACCATGAGCACCCCGGACGAGCTGGAGGAGCCGGAGGGCCTGGAGGGGTGCCCACTGCGGCTGCCCTGGGACACTTTGGTGCTCCGGGAGGGCCGCTCTCCATACTTGTCCCTCTGCTGGTCCATGGTAGGGCGGGGCGGCGGGAGCAGCCACAGCCCGGGTCAGTGGCAGCACCCGGAGCACACTCTCATGGGACAGGGGCAGCTCTAACACAGGGTGGGGAGGGGCAGCAGCAGCCTCGACATCTGGAGATCTCAACCAGTCCCACCTGCAACACAACCACAGCACTATTACAATTAAAAAAATCAGATAATAAATCACTACTTAAACTGTTATCGAAACAATATATACTTTTAAGAGGTATCGATACTAAAAAAAGTCACATTCACAGGACAGAAATGAACCTTTTCTGAATAGCTATGGAATGATCTTGAGCTGTATCAGAACAAGTATTGATTATCAAATCAAAAAAGCTGCAATTCTTTCATAACAAAAAATCTTCTGGGGGTGTTTAAAATGTTAACTTTGAGCAGAACCCCATTAGAAAGCAAATTATTATTTTTTTCCAATATCATGCAGCCCTAGTAGCTACATTTCAGCAAAACTTTCCATTCTATATTTTGTGCTACCTAGAAAATAAACAATTGAAAAGGAAAGGCATCTAATGACCAGTATTATTGATATCAACTTAAAATTATATACAAAAATTATAAGAATATTTTTGTAGGGTCAATATTTTTTGTGGGTACTCTAGTACTCTTTGTACTAGTGGCAAACATTCATTTTATTTATGCACTGCAAATTTCTCTGATATGACCAAGATTTTAAAAACTTATATTAGGTTATTCATCTTGTTTTGAGATTCATTATCCATTTATTCGTTCTGAGACTGCTTCATTCTAGTCTAGAAGTTGTTTATTTTAAGATAACTTGTTAAGCAAAATTAAATGCTGCATAGATGGATAATTTCACTACTTTTAAATCATTTTCTGATAGATTTAAGTGTTCACAGCTTACATTTTTGTCAGTATGCATCTACTGTCCATATCCAACCACAAAGTAAAATTATATCTTCACTAAGTAGTCAAACTTGTCTTGTATGCACTTTAAGGTTCCTGTGTAAGTAGCAAAATAAAATTCTGTAATATCGTTTATTGTTATGTCACACTTTAAAATTTGTTACTGTGATAGACATTCCAAAATGTCCCCTAAATAGTGCTTATTTGAGGCAGCCTTATAAATGACTAAGTCTGTGTGGTCAGAGACTACAAACAGAGGAAGCATCAACATAAGCCTGTGTCTGTGTCTGGTGAGCTGCTGCTGAAGCCTGTGTAGTGTCCACCTCTCTGTGTCAGCAGCACACACTATTATGTCAACAGATTATCCCGTCTGCTCAAGGGCACGTCGGCACACAGGGACAAGCGGTTTTCTGATGTTTCAAGTAAATACAATTCACCCAGTAACATTTCGGATTTTTGGGGGCCCAGTATTTGCTATTTCAGTGGGTCTGAAATTAGCGTTAGATGTAAGCTTGTCAAAAGTAAAAATAATTTACTAAACTAGATACTAATTTTGAGAAAGTATCATGCTAAAAACATGAACAGTTTATGAATAGCTTTGAGCTTTATGAATAGCTTGAATAGCTTTACAATGATCTTGAGCTATATCAGAACAAGCATAAGAGTACATAGACTAGTATACACCCATGGACTAAATAAATTGTGCATTTATCATTACTGTAATACTGGTACTGAGTATGTGACAACACAATATATTATTATAGAAATGGCCTCACTGATAATATTGACAATGCTGTTTTGAAGATGTAAAATTTGAATTTTAATGAGTGGATATTAGATAATACATATTGTATTCACTGCATTTTGAATAACCAAATATCACAACTCACAAAAAAGGTGAAATACAAACAAGGAAATAGGGCTGAAGGTTAGTCTTTGTGATCTACATTGAGCTTTGCATACACATGACGAAAGGGGAGATGTAGTTTATGACATGACCTGCAGTGAGTGAGACAGTGTTACAGCGATTGTATTTTACAGCCCAAAAAATAATTCATGTGTTGGATTGTCAAGCAACAGATAAACTAATTCGAAGCATTGTCAAACAAATATGCTCACTTCACCCCTGGTAGTAGTGTTTTGATATAGAGTCCATGAAATGGCGGGTGTACAAACTGTTTGTGTGGGCTTCCCTATGACTCACACTCGTGTTGTCTGAACGGAGCCAACATCAAAACCCTGTATTTGCTCTCAAGGGCAAGTGTGCCGAGCGTTTATATAAAAGCAACAAGACGACAACAAGACTACAGCAGGGCAACGCCGAGATCCCAGTGAGACTACAAGACGACAACGAGACAACAGGACTACAAAGAGACAAGGGAAGAGCAACAGGACTGCAACAAGACTACAATGTAACAGTAACAGGACTACAAGGGACTACAACAAGACTACAATGAGACAACGGGACTACAAGGGACTACAACAAGACTACAATGAGACAACAGAACTACAAGGGACTACAACAAGACTACAATGACAACAGGATTTTACAAGGGACTACAACAAGACTACAATGAGACAACGGGACTGCAAAGAGACAAGGGAAGAGCAACAAGACTGCAACAAGACTACAATGTAACAGCAACAGGACTACAAGGGACTACAGCAAGACTAAAATGAGACAACAGGACTGCAAAGAGACAAGGGAAGAGCAACAAGACTGCAACAAGACTACAATGTAACAGCAACAGGACTACAAAGGAACTACAACAGGACTACAAAGGAACTACAACAAGACAGCAACAGGACTACAAGGGACTACAACAAGACTACAATGAGACAGCAACAGGACTAAAAGACTACAATGAGACAACAAAAGGATAACAAAGGAACTACAAGCCTACACTGAGACATAAACAGGACTCCAACAAGGTTACACTGAGACAACAGGTCTACAAGACTACAATGAGACAACAGGACTTCAGCGAGGCTACAAGACAACAGCTAGACAAGAGTGAGACAATACAAGAACAAGACAGCAAGACTACAAAAGGACTACAATAGGACAACATCAAGACTACAAGACAACAGCTAGACAAGAGAAAGACAACAAGAATACAGAGAGATTATACAATGACAAGACTATAGCAAGGCTATAGACATCATCGAGACGAACAAGACAAGACAATAAAGGGACTTCAAAAAGACAATGAGACTACAGCAAGATTACAATAAAAAATGAGAGAATACAAAAATACAGATTTGAAACATTGACATTGAAACGTTGGCTTCCCACTACCAAGTAGTAAAAACTATTTCGACAGTCCACTTCAGTGATTTGCTTTCAGTGTGTTGTAGACTGTTGTAAAAAAAAATCAAAAACTTGGCACATTGTGTGGATTGTGAGTCAAAGGCGCATACAGTCTTTTACTTGTACTTTTAACCCAATTTGTGCACATTATTTTTAGCAGGCTTCAAGTGTAAAGTCTGTCAATCAGAAACTATATTAGTGAATCTATAATGAGGCATGATCTCTATTATCCCAATAACAATCAGGCAAATCTGTAACTGAGTAAAGGCAAGATTTACACATTAACATTTTCATGGAGTCAAGCTGGTTGCAGAGCCCCACCAGAAAATGCACATAACATAAACACATATAATAATGACATTAAAAAATAGACAACATGAAAATGTAATTTGCATACCTGACAACAATTTCTATTCTCTTGCAGAGATGATTTATTACCCATGTGTATTGGGGTCTCCTTTTGCAGCCAACAGGTGCACTCGCTGCAGTCACTGCGGATAGAACATGTTCAGGCATGCCCAACATGAGGACCTACGGTACTTTGGGATTGGACGGGAATAGGATAATTAAACTAGAATAAAAACGGCTAAAAAGAAAAGGCATGGAACTTACAAACCACTAATGGCATTATTTTCTTATTTTTTCCTGTATTTTTAATCATTTCTGACATCACAAATTGTGGTATGAAATTGGTAAATGCTCTTAACGTTTTAAATAGGGCCACACTTGAATTATACAGTACAGATTAATCGTCACAGACCACATAATGAATGGATTGAGTGTGAGGTTAAATGCGCCGCTGTAATGTGGTTTCAGAAAGGGCTTTGTTGGTTTTGAAAGGAATCCTCCAACATTCGCAGCCTGGACGCAAGAGAGGATAGCATGGCAGTTCTTAGTAGCGTAGCATAGCCTCCCTTCTCCAATAATAGATCAGTTTGTATGTTAGACTTATTTTAAGGCCATTTAATAATTATAACAGCACTCAGTTACTCAGTCATGGTTACCACAAGTAGGAATAAACATTGTGAAGTGGAAATGAAGGGCTATGTGATCATATGACAAAAAAAATAAGTCAAATCAATCGATACTTTGCAGCTGATGTCATCCTTACCTGAGGGTGTGAAGCTAACTGGAGTCACTGCTCTGTCTGAAGCCCTGTTTCACATGTTAGACCTTAACGTGAGCTCCTAAACAGGACCATGAACGCCCGTGTTGATCGCAGGCTCCTTTACATCCATTTTGTATTTTTTCCATCTTAATATTTTTTGGACAGTGTTTGCTAATATGTGGATTGTGTATCCATAGTAACTGCTGAACATTCCACTATAGACATGTACAACACCCCCAGCATGATGTCACTGCAAAGTATCAACTAATCAATATATTTTTCCTCATATTCATCACTCTCTCTTTTTCAATTTCATCTGAATTCTTCAGTTTGTATCACTATCACAGAAAATTTGTATCGTAGTGTTGTCATTTCCAAATGTGGTAAATAAGCTTGGAGAGTTTCCAGTCTTAAAGAGCCATGGTGCTGTGCTTGGGGTGATTAACCTTCAGTCAAAGATCATCCTGAGAGGGAGCCTGCTATAGAGGGACCCCTATTGTGGCATCTCCAGACGGCTCTGCCCCCATCCACTCCCTCTGAATGTAACCTCTGATGAACTCTACTGTGCAGGCAACATACTGAAGTCTAGAGAAGCTGCAGCACAAGTCCAATCTGTAGAAAAAACATATAATGTTGAGCGCAGAGATAAGGATGTAACACTATAACATTTTAGAGTTACACTTACTGTTTACTATTATTTGCAATTACTGACAAACAGTGAAATCTTAAATGTACTTTGATTCCTATTGTCATGTTGGCATTGCTCTAGTGTGTGACCAGCTTTATAAACATCAAATTTTCTTATTGAAAAAGTAAATTAAAGTGACAAAAGCACCTTACTGACTGGTTTATCAGGTATCAATAATGCAAAAACTCAAATTTATAGGGCAAAAATGAACCTTTATGGAGCAGCTTTAGAATGGTCTTGAGCTGAATTAGAACATAAAGAAAGTATAAAACTGCATAGACTAGTGGGGGTGTATCAATTCAGAAATCTCATGGTTCAGTTTGATTCACAATACAGAACCCATGATTAGATTCATCACGATTCACTATAATATATAAAATTTAAAAATAATGTAATTATTAGGGATGTCAATCTAATCCCAATCTTCTAATGACTTTTATGACTTTATATACAATTTAGGCTTTGTCTTATAATGAAAATATTCGATTGTGAATATTGAAACAGATTATTAGACAATTTTAAAATAGGCCTTTTGAATAAACCTATCAGGTAATATTATAAAATGTTTTAAACTAATCCATAGTATAGCAGCTCCATATCTAATATTATATATAATATAATAATATAACTGTATCTAAAAGGCAATTTTTTTAAAAATATATTATTCATGTTTGAGACTTATAAAAAGATAAGGAGCCTGTCCCAAACATCGTCATCAGCTCCCACTGGACACAGAAGTTAGTGAACTTGTTTCTTTTTTAAATTAATTTCAGAACAATGTTGCAATTTAAAATGCCCTAATTATAATATAATGATTTACGGGTGTCATAAATGAGAACTATACAGCAGGCAAAAGCACAATGGTCTTTTTAAAGGATTGTAAATTTAGAAAACAACCATATACTTGTTATCTGTTACACCATAAAATATTAACCAACACAATGCAGGCCCAGTTCAACTATATGCACTATTAGTAGTCAAATATAAAAGACCCTTTTGCAGAAATCATAAAACATCATATCACAATGCTCCCAGGCCAAAGCTTGTTTTGACGGCTGACCAGATAAGAGCTTTATTTGTTGATGGTGCGGGTTATGTTTGACAAAAGGGAGGGGTAAGCAAGCACTCCATCACAGACTTATGGGAAATATTTTATTAAACCGCTACTGGGGCTGTATAATTTATGAATGGATGTGTGTTACAGCTTTTTTTTGATCGCTTTGGCACATTTATCTATTGAAAATTTACATTTGCAAAATAGCTCACACAATATCCAAAACAGAATTTGAGTTCTTCAATACAAAATGTAATCTTTTACATTCAAAACTGATCAATCATGTCCCAAAAGCACATTTTACCATTAGAAACTCTTGTGATGTGTTTTTCTATGCTCTTTCATTCATATGAAAGAGTGGTTCAGAAAACCACAGAGAATCACTGGTTTAGTGCATCTGACACTGGAGTTCACAGTTTAGACATATGAATTTTGGACTGAAAAGGCTGTGCTATTTTGTCTAAAACCTGACTGTATTGTATTATGTTAAATATAAAAGTACATCACCAACTGTGAAGTAGATTTTGCACTTGATCAAAAATATTTATTAAATATTTAGAATATTTATAAAAAACATGTTGGAATAGGAACACAGCAACATAATTGTATTGTGATATGTAATGTGTGCTTAAAACTCAAGCAAGAACTGTATGTCTCTGAAAATCTGTGTAGTCTCTATACATGTATTCAATGGCTGTACTCAGAGCAGAGTTAGTGCATGTTTGAAGCATGTGTGAATTCCTTTCCTGTTAAATTTTTGGTGCTCACACATTTTGATTTGCTGTTATTTTTAAGTTTGTACACTGAAAGTGACAGAGTTCCTTTACCACTTGAGAACAGATCTGTAGTATTGAAAAAGTTAATTCACTGCTCATGTACATTATGTTTCTGAATGAGAGCTGTGTCAAGTGTTCTGAGAAAGAGTCTAAGAACTTAAGAACTGTCTGAACTGATGAGAAATGTTCCAAATGATGAGACAACTGGTGAATCTGTCTAGATACAGATTTGAATCAAAAGATCAAATTAAACAAAGTTTCAAAAACATGCTAAAATGAAAAAACAAACAAACAAACAAAAATATTTTGTATTACAACATAATACAGTCCCCTTACAGTCTAAAATGGGTAGCCCATAGTCCAAAATAAACTGGACTATATACTGGCATACCAAAATTAAACTTTGTTGCTCATTGTATTTTGCCTGGGTACTAGAATACACACTTCTTCAATACTTCACTTTACTTTACTTTAATTTATAAAGGAAAAATATATCAGAGAGAGCTGTGATATGGCTGATTTTTGCACAATCAATGAGCAAAGCACTAAACTCAGTTAATTATATTTGTAAATTATGTCTGACCAATGAATCTGAAATATGACTGGATGATCACGTTTAGACCGGTTTAAAATTGAATGGGGGGTGTGGGGAGCAAGACTGACACCAATTTGTATAAAAAACATTCTGGATTTGCAACTTTGTGCTCTCGTAAACTTGTAAAAGAGACAGTACTAGACAAACCTGACTGCTTAAAAATTAAATATAGGCTGTAAGTGACATGTTATACTCCGCAAATTGAATGAGATGGAATCATACAACTAAAAATCATTTGAGCCACCATAGTCTTAACAAAATCAATGAGAAACACTAGGATGAATGCAACAAAATGTAAGGTGCACAATGATCCAATAACTTCAACACAACAGAGTTGCAATTATCTGTTCATCCTTTGCAGAAAACAAATAAAAAATATGAGTAATAAAAGTAACCGTCATCAGCTCTGTGTAATTGCCTAATAATTAAACAGTACACGTAAGGTACATAATAGAAAATAATATGAGCCAAGTCAAATATTGTTATGAAGAAAATTGAAAAGGTAGATCAAATAGTTCTGAAAAGATGTCACACACAAATTCGAATTCACACCTTTGAGGCGAGTAAAATGTCAGTTGCAATCTGCAGACAAAAAAGCAATCAAAAATGTGAAGAGTGTCGGACAGAAACCCCCTTCATGGCTTCCTCTGTACTCTCACAGCAATAACAACACAGTACTAACAGAGCATACAAGTCATTTAAGATGGCTTAGGCCTCCCATTAAGACCACGATTCTCTCTTTAAGTGTGTAAAAAGGACCATTTAAGGCCTCTGTTGTGCTGTCAGTCTTGTCAGTCCTCATTAGTTATGTTTTCATCGATTTGAGAGCAAAATAACCATTAGCCATGTTAGCATCGCAGCTTCCCAAACAAGCCCCCCCGCTAACGCGTATCAAACTAGAGGAAACCCTGTTGGGTTCGCGTGTTTTCAGAAGACTATATTCAGAAATGTCTGATACGATCATGTCCATTTATATTTCAACAGGAAGAAAGAAAGAGTCCAGGACTGTGCTCGCCTCAGCTAGCCCCACTGGGAGCGCTGGGACAGCGGGATAGAACCACAGCGCAAAGGGATTCTAAACTCCAGGCATCTCGCTCAGAGGCGGAGTTTGTGTGAAATCAGATTGAAGCTGACATTATAATTACACACAAATAGGTTTTAGTGTTGTTTTCAGATTTAATGATTGTGAAATGCGTTATGTTTTGTGTGTTATTCGCACCAAAACAAGGGGAAAATAACATCTGGTTTCACAGACACTACTTGTAAACTTGTGAACATAAAATCTCATCAACCAAAGCATAATCCTAACCTTCCTTAACCATAACTACAGCCTCGACCATAACCCATTTCATTTCCATGACGTTAAACAATCTGACAACTAAATTAGACTAATATTTTGCTAACCTGCCAGAGAAGCACCAGATAGCGCACGCCCACCCGGACGAGATGCCTGAGATTTAGCCCCTATGCCTGAGCGCAACAAGGGAACTAGCTCCGTTAGCTACAAAAATATTAGCACAGAGCCAAGCGCGGAAGGCTTCAGCACGGACAGCTGCACATCTACACCGAGCGGAGCTCACCTTCGTACGGCCCAAAGCTCTCACGACCAGCGGGTTCTCGGGGCACGGTGACGGGAGGGTGCAGACCGGGGCTGGTGCTGCTGTGGGACCGCTGGGCTAATCCTGGTTGTTAGTGATGTTGCACGGTAATGTGGCAGCAGGAGCCGTTCGGTCCATTCTTCGGCTCTCGGCTCTCTCCGCTGCTGCTCGTGAACGCTCCGAACACACCGGAAGCACAAGCACGGCACCGCCCGCCGCACGCGCCACACTTCCAGGTCACAGCGGCACACTTTAAAAGGTAAACAGAAAGAGAAAGAGAAACTAACCTGTCTGACCTGTCTGTAAGTGCAATTAGGACAAAACTCATAAGACTGGGGCCAGAGTGAACACTTTTCTAAACGTTCAGCCCTTCTGTGGGATCAATCTGTCTTTCCATCTATTTCATTATTAGAGGATATTTTTTTTAAAATTCCTTTTAAAATGACTGATGACTGAGAACTGTTTGTTCGTTTTAATGTGATATTTTATGATTGTATTGTTTTGTACTGATTGTGTTGGTTGCTACCTGGTTGAATAACTGTTAAAAATAAAGATCACATACCAATTTTCAAAGCAAGTGTCTTGCCCATGAGCACAACAGTATTCAGTGCCAGCTATCAGTAATCCTAAACCACATGCAAACATCATATTTTAAAATGGATGGTATAATATTCTAAATACATAATCTAAAAGGTTAAATCCTTTATTAAATCAAACAAAGTCACAGACCCAAATTTTATCCAATTGTATTTATTTTGTACATCTACCTGTAAAGCATTTCCAGGGAAAGTGTGCGCCAATGCAAAGTGGTTACAAAAATAAAGCACATTTTGACACAAATATGACATGACAGACTCACTGTTGTTACAAATCTGAAAAATAAGTTTAGGTCAGTATGACATGAAGGTTTTACAATATTCATGATAAACTAATTTTGTAACACGGTGAAACTCGGAAATACTTGACAAATTAGTGGTAACAATTTCTACGCAACGGTAAACATTCGGCAGCATATCCTTCAACAATACAAAAAGTCATGGCTCCTCAGCCTCTCCAAAAATTCAGTTAAGACCTATTGATTGTGAAAATAACATTACATTTTTCATCAAGTACATCATCATAAAAAATACAAGTAACTGATTCTCCAGTTCAAATTCAATGTTTGAAAAGTTCTTATCATATTTTTGCCTTCAATACTTTACAGGTCCTTTATTACGCAATGTTGTTACCTCATCAAACCATACCAAGAGTTGTGTTTTTGTTTCCTTCATGCAAGTTTGAGTAATCCTTTATTACTCTGTCTATATCTCCTAATCTTAAAATGTTCTGTTCCACCTTGTGATGTCATACAAAAGTAGTTTTCAAGATAAAAGCTACTTTTTACTATTTGTTCAGGGCTGAAATAATCCAAATCATAGTGAAGATATAAGGAGTTTAAAAACACAATGAAGCATTTCCTGTATTACCCCATGACATCAAAAGGTGGGACACAGTGTTTTCTGTTTGAGAGATGCAGGATTTATGAGCTAATCATGTGTGAATGAAACAAAACAAAACTCGAGGTTTGTTTTTGATGAAGAAACATTATAACATAGATCAGAAGATTGTGTAATATAGGTCCTATAAAGGTGCATTATGTAACTTCTCTGGTGGAGGATATCCCATCATCTTGTCTCCATGGAGATGTTATTGCAATGCCAGCCCTTGAAAGTTCAATAGTTTGGAATTAAATTGTCTTTTTCCATGGAGACAAGTGACAGCAACATTAGTTACAGGTCAAATCTGTATAGAGGCGACCCACACACAATAAGAATCCATGTTTTTCTATAAATTTTTGAGCAATTTATACTTTGCAGTGACATCACGCTGGGGGTGTTCTGCTTGTATTGCTATGGCGGAATGTTCAACAGTTACCACGGACACAATAGACACATTAGCAAACACCAAAAAAGTGCTAAGATAGTCAGAAAGCTATAGAAAAAAATACTTAACCAATAACAAAGTCAGTTCTTTCTGGTCACATAAAATAA
The DNA here is from genome assembly GCA_000787155.1 of Scartelaos histophorus. Lineage (NCBI taxonomy): Eukaryota > Metazoa > Chordata > Actinopteri > Gobiiformes > Gobiidae > Scartelaos > Scartelaos histophorus. The sequence goes on along the minus strand of KN499858.1, from coordinate 16,478 downwards.
AACTCAGATTGAAGTCTAACAAAACCGCAAACAGAGCAGTGTCTACAGTTAGCAGCACACCCCCAGGGAATGTTGATCATCTGCTGCAAAGTACGAATAAAGCACATAATACATTAAAGATAGAAACGATTAACGATATACTGCGGGACACCCCAGGCGAAGCAAAAACAACTCCATGGATACAAGCAGGCAGCGAAAACTCAACCAGAAAAGTTACACAGCACATCTTTAGTAAAACTTGTATGGTATTTGAAATGTGTAATGTTCAGTACAGTAACAATGTGCCAACACTGTCATAAAGTGTGATTATGTAGAAATCAGTTTGTACAACGGATTTTAGTGCATCAAAAGTTATCATGCATTGTTGAGCAAAGTTAAAGTTTGGAATGCATAAGTCTATTTCTAGTGTAAACTATGACATGTTAGTCTAGGGCAGTACCTTGAGTGTTAATTCCTTCATACACTATTATAAGCAAAGCAACATAAATACATATCACACCAACTTGCAGTTTCAATTCTCACATTATCTTTTGTAAGTCTGTCATGATAATTACTGTATCAAACTATTGTTAAAAATACAAACGCTGGAACAAGATGGTCACGTGCACATCTTTGCAGTAATGGGAGATTTTTGTTATGTTTTGTAGTACCATGAGATTTGATCTGTAGAGGTTTAAATAAATAATAACTTTTACTGATTATTGTATCTATGTATTGTAACTAATAGGGCTGCAAGATGAAAGGAGGACTATTTTACTTCCATGGGGTATTAACGGCTACCACAACATATTTAGATCACCATGTTACCTTTTACCTTTGCACATAGTGACAGGTTTGTGAAGTTGTAGTATATTGTTTTGCATGCTTTTGTAAGTTTGCGAGAGTATGGGTACATAGGCCTGTAGGCTGATCCTCGCACAGAATTGTAGTGCTAACATTAAGGAGTTTTTGAATACTACCCGGGATTGATGGCATCTAAAACCTCTTTAGGCACGTTTTTGATGAGCTAACAACATTATAACATGGTTGAAAGCATAATAGCCCCTCATTCATCATAATCAAATGAAAATAGCAATCTGAATGGATGAAAATAGTGAATCACAAAGGCTGCAATTTTTGAAGTACCATAATGTCCTCCACAAACTACAAAATCACCGGTCTCATTCAGCATTAAAACTGCTAATCTTGCAGTTTAGATCTGTGGAAATTCCGATTCTCTTGTATTAGTTTGTCAGTTCATATTCCAGTCAATTCTTTCAACGCGTTTAAAATGCGAATTTTTAACTAAATCCAATTTTTAAAGCATAAACTGCAAATCAAATCACAATTGCAATGCTTGTCAAAAATTGCGATTCGATTTTTTTCCCCAAATCATTCAGGCCTACACACTACTAACTACATTCTGCCCGTTATTTATTGCAGCTCATGGTTTTTGCACAATAGTATATATTTATAAAAGGACTTGGGCTGCAATTATCTTGCTTTAAAGGTGCACTGTGTAACTTTTCTGGTGCAGGTCCATCTAATGCTTTTCTCCATGGAATTGTTAATGCTATGTCTGGAATGTTTCACCGTATGACTTTAAACCTTTTTATCTTTAAGAAAACCAAATCAGACCAAATTACAGGTCTGATCTGTGGAGAGGAGACCCCGCTCACAGTCAGAATGTTGTTTTTCTAGGTATTTTTCTTGATATAAAGCCACCTGTAATTGAATGAGTGCAAGGTAGATCTGTTTATTGTCATACTGAGGAACATTCCAGGCACAGTGCACCTTTAAAGGTTTTTGTGTCAGTGGTATAGAGTAGTTTCAGTATACCTTTGTTCAGTGTAAGTTTTAGAAATATATCGCACTTTTATCGTGACAGACCTACTCTCCTGCAGTTAGACAATCTTCCAGTCTTTCAAAACTGATCGTTGAAATGTTGGGCACAGTCACAGGGCAGTATAGAAAAGTAATGCATGTTAAAATGTGGTTAAAAGGACAGAGGAGTTAACTGGATGGAAGTTGTGGTTGAAATGGTCCTCTCAGCTCCACACGAAGAGGTAAAGTGTTCAAAAGGCAGTTAAGGTCTTAGAAAGAAGCCCCGTCCTCATCAGGCTATTGCTTTTGCCTCAGGTAGGAACGCCTCCCAGAACTTTATGAGCTGCAGAGACAGAAGAAAATAATTTGTCAAAATTAGAAAATTAAAATGCAATTTGCATTTTTTTTTCATGAAAAGTAGGGCTGGGTATCATTAAGAAGTTCCAGATACGATACATACCTCAATACATAGGCCATGATATGATACATATCTTGACGCAGTGCACTTTCGATTTGATATGATATATTTTAAATCAATTCAATAATAATGGCTAAATCATGGCTGTGATAATAAAAATCTTTGTTAAACCACTTATTGACAAGATGAAAATAAATCTGTCAACTGGACCAAAGTTATTTGGTCAAATACGTTTCGCAGCTCATCCAAGAACTGAAGAAGCGGCTTGGATGACCTCTGAAACGTATTCGACCAAATAACTTCTGTCCAGTTGACAATTTTATCTTCCTTTTGCCAAGGATTCTACCTGGACGACTGAGGGATTTTTCGCACATCTTGAGGTAAACCACTTATTGTTCAAAATGAATATGAAACACACATTTTTATCATCAGAACAATGAAAATGTCAATAGTGTTACATAAATGAGAATCCTTCCTCTAAACAATTAACAAAACTGTAGTGCTGTAACTAAATCATTTAACAAACTATACCAGAAAATACTCTTATGTATCAATACAGCAGTCCCCAATATCGATACTGTATCATCACATTAAACGATACAATATATCCATATTTCAGTATTTTTGCACACCGCTAATTAAATGGGCCAATATTTCACTATTTTCTGATTTATGTGATGATATTTCCTCATCAAAAAATACCAGGAGTTGTGTTTATTTCATTCACACAATGTTCTTGTTTGTAAACTTCATACACATTCCATTGAAGGATTTCAGCCCTTGAACCTACCAAATTAAAAGGTAAAAGCTAACTTGAAAACTGTCACTACATAACATCACAAGGTGGAACAGAGCATTTTGAGATTAGAAGATGTAGAGAGACTGTTTTTGAAGACGTAACAACATTCTAACATGGTTTAAAGCTCACAAGAGTCAATTCTGCATATTACAGGACCTTTATGTTATTCTATATAAAAAGTGCTAATCCTGTAGTTCTGAACTGTAAAAACATTTTGTGAAATTGAATTCTTGTCTTTGTTAATTCTTATGGACACATTTAAAATTTGATAAGGATGTGTTATTGTAACATAATAAATAACAAAACGTTTAAAATAAATGTGCAGAATATGGGATAGGATTATATAAAATAAAAGCCACAGACACTGTTTGATTCTTTGGGACCTTACAATGACGGGTTTGTGATGTATTGGACCCTTGTATCCCTCTCTATTTACTTTTGGTCATATTGTTTTAGTAAAGTCGTAAAATGATGAATTACCCTTTGTTCAGACTGCAGCATAGACTCCAAGTATCTGATTATCTGGCTCTTGAAGTCCTTTACCTTCTCCTTCTGCAGAGACAAAAGTGAAAGTTTGTCATAACTGTTCCCTTGTGAGACAGAGTCATTTAAAACACTTACCTCAAACCTGAGGACCTCCTTGCGTACTGTCATGCCGATCCGGTCAAAGTCTCTTTCATACTGAGTAACTCTGGACTCCCACTGCAGACATGAAGAGAATCTTTAGTAACAGTGGATTTGATTTGGGATGCAACACCCCACACCCAATAGCATGAAATCACAATGATGCAATTATAATGAATTATAAATCCAAGAAGTTAAGAAACTAAAAGCTCTGTATGAATCATGAGCTTTAGATTAAACACTTAAGTGAACAAAGTCAATTATTGCCACAATAAATCTACTAAGTCCAATATATTTGTATTCTGACCATAATAATGGCACAAATACAGTGTTACATTCAGGCATTATGTACATGTCTGATATTATTTATCTGAAATGATATCACAACCCAATCATTGTGTATCCTGCTAATGAAACTACTGCACATCACATCAGCTTAGTGAAGTTGTAGTGTATTATTTATTTTGTACATTTCTCAAGAATTGTCATGTTGTCAAGCAGTTATTACGCTACAAACCTCCCCAAAAAACACACATTTATGTATTCATCATTATGAAACAGTTCAGCCAAAAAAGTTTTTAAAAAGTTATTTCAAGTACTTTTTCTTTCATATACCCTTCAATGCTACATTAACTGTCCAATCCAAAGCAACCCACAGTGTGGGTGTAGCTTGATGGCCCCTGGTCTGAGCTGGTGAGTACCTCGGTGATGTCGTCTTTGGCCTGCTGCAGTTTCTCAGGCTTGTTGGCCCACAGCAGTTTGGCCTCAGCCTCTCTCTTCTTCTGGAGTGTGCTCTGAGCCTCCTGCCACCTCTGCCACGCTCTCATGCGCTGGTCAAAACAGCCCTGAGGAGACCAAACAGCACATGATAAGAGACTCTTTGCATATCTAGTTTGCCCTCAAGTTTACATGTATCTTGTTTAAAGGCTAATACAATTTATGAAACAAATACATGAAGCCTTACTGCGGTTCTCTGAATAGTCTTTATAATTTAGAACTTGAAATGATGGACAGGTTTCAATAGACTTTATTTAGGTGCTGGTGCATCCTCTTGTGGCCGCATGTGGGAATAAACTTTTTGTTTTTTCCTTGTTTTTGTCTACTTTTAAAAGGAACTGTATGGAGCATAACTTCACCACTAGAAAAGTGACATAGCAGTGACATTTAAGTAGTGCTCTTACCCTCACAGCCCCCACCAGGCGGATGTAATCAGACAGCAGCTCTCCCAGCACAAAGAAGTCATTGGCAGCCTGCTCCTGGTGCAGCTGCTCCATCTTGTCCTCCACCTCTGCGAGCTGGGACAGAGCGCGGGACAGGGCTGTGTTGTCCTCAGAGTTCCCCAGCATGGCCATGCTTTTGGCAAACACTGCCGTGTTCATGCACAGCTCTGTGGGAGGAGGAGGAGGAGGGGGAGGGGGATAGTGAATCAGCTGCTTCAACATATGTATGTGTACATCAGTTATGCTGGTGGATGTTTTCGTTTTTAGTAGAATTAGTTTATCTCTTGCTCAAAATGAGACAGAAATGTGTATTAAAGCAGACCTATTGTGCAAAATTTACTACCTCCAGTTTTCAAACAGTGAATATTGCCATTTACACTGCACCTTATGAACCACAGGTGTCAGAGATGATAACTATATAGCCAACACAAGCAGATGTCTTCTTTAGAGCATCTGTTTATATCTTCAGTTTTTTCTGGCTGTAAGGAGTTAGCACTGGAAAATAAAGGCATGCTGAACTGACAGCTTTTTACACCAGATTTCCTACCTGTCACAGCCATCCACGAGCATATCCAACAGTAAGATCAAAAAATGCTGAATTCTTTATTTTTCTCTCTTATTCATCCACACTACAAAATATTTCCTTGTACATATGGTTGTATATGTACATGAATATGTATGCATACACACATACACACGCATGCGTGTGTGTCTGTGCATGTGTATATACACTGCTCAATATTAAAAGAACACATCAGATCTCTGTAAAAAAAGGTGGATATCTACACAAATATGGTCAGGGGAATGTCTTTGGAACAAAAAGATCCACCTCTTTTAATCTCTTTTTTTATAAACACCCTAAAAATCAAAGTGAAATAATAATGTAGGAGACTAGTTCATTTAGTCAAAATTTAACTTCTGCAACTCAAAATGCTCTTCAATATCTTGTGTGGCCCCATATGCTTGTAAGCATGTTTGACAATGTCATGGCGCGCTCCTAATGAGATCACGGTTAGTGTCTTTTGGGAAGTCCTTGCAGATCTGTGCAAGGGCGTCACTGAGCTCCTGGCACAGGCACTGCTTAACCTGTTCCTTCTTGCACAAAGGAAAAGATATGGGTCCTGCTGATGGGTTGAGGACCTTCTACGGTCCTGTTCAGCTCTGCTGGAGTAACTGCACGTCTCCTGATATCTCCATATTCTGGGCACTGTGCTGGGAAACACATTAAATCTCCTTGCAATGGCACGTTTGTCATGGAGAACTTGGAGAATCTGTGCAACTTCACTACTGGCCTCATACTTCCAGTAGTGATGATCACTGCAGCATGTAAGGGATATATTTAATGTATGGGAAGGGCCTTACTTACTGTGCTTATTTTTTACCATAATAAATACAGTGGGGGAAAAATATACTACAAAACATACAGATAAACAATCTTTATGCCTGTTCCATCTAAACTTAACACACAGCAATATAGGTTATAGTCAACAATATAAACTGACCTTTCCGATGATTGACCAAAGAGTCCACCACAGCATGGAGCTTCCTCAGCTGCTGCTCCTCATTCTCCACCTCCTGGAACTTGTCCTCAAACCACTGAGCAACCAGACAGAGAAGAGAGGCCAGTTTAGTTTTAGAATGATCATTTTAATTAATATCTTTGTATACATTTTCTGTGAGATATTTCCAGAAACAAACAGATTTTTTGGGTCAATGTTCTAAGAATCACCATCTTGCCTCATGCACCACATGCTGCACGGACCACGTACATGAACAGCCTGTACTCCCCATATGATCCATCAGAACATCAGTGTGTGTGGGAGGAGAACAGCCTTACTGTGTTTGAACTAGGGTTGTCGAAAATAACAAAAAAATTCAGATACTAATCAACAACTAATTTACTCCCTTGAGCAGGCATCAACACTAAAAATTGGAATCAGTATTGACTATCAAGTCTATTCCTTAGTATCCGAATTGAGTTTGAAATTTCAGTTTTGTGTGTGTATGAAGAGAAGTCTTACTGTGTCCGATTCATTCATCTTGATGGTCATTTTGTTAACAGCATCAGAGGCCTTATTGATCATCTTGAGGAAGCCGGCTCCACTCAGGGCCTGGGTGTTCACTGCTCTGGGGAGCTTCACACAAGCATAAATAAATGAATATGTTTCATTAGAACTGAAAGATTAAGATAAATGGTATCAATGGTCACAATTCAACACAGAACAAAATATCCTGGAATTTCCTGAATAAACATGTTTTGAATGGTAAGTTCTTTAATTTGTTGTTGTTGCTGGTGATAAAAAGAAATGTTCACTGTGCATTTGTTTTGCTTTGTGAATTGTTGTACCTCATTTGAATTCATCTTTATAGATTCAGTAAACATATAAAAAGAAACATACATCTTCTCTCTCCAAGAACTCCCGCACATCTGGGTCCTGCAGAAGCGTGGGGTGAGACACGATTCTCTGAAGATACCTGGGAAAGAAAAAAATAAAATGCAGTTAATAGACCTACATTTGAGTTTTGGCAAAGGCTGTATACATAATGATCGACAGAAGTCTGGTTAATATGACGATAAATGGATGATTAACAGAGCTATCATTATGTCTTCATATTCTCACATCTTTATTACGCTAAAAGCACACATTTCTTACCGTTCCAAAGCAGCTCTTCTTCTCTCCACAAACTCCACAGACGACGGGTCATCCATTCCCACTTTAACCTTGGTCATTCCTGTTGGCCACACAAACTCTGTGTTAGCATCGGCAAAATGTTTCATGTCTTCTCTGTGAGCGCAAATGGTCCAAAATCAATAATCAACGAAAACCTGGAAAGTTCAGTCACTGGTGTCATTTTGCACTGATGAATTTCTGTGATGTTTGTGAAGAACAAACACGGTGACCCCAACAGTCAGTTTTAGCAGACATATGAACTTTTTTAAATGTGCAGAGGGCAGTTTCTGTGATTATCTCAACCAGATTTGACAAAAGTTTGACCTCTCAGCTTGTTACGCTGCCGTTACACTTCGTGAAATCAGCCTCAAGTATTCGTTTGAACATTCTGGCTTTTCTTTGTCACATGAGGCATGGCCTTCTTTGCTTTCTGTGAGAGCCATGTAGAACTTAAATCAAGAATGCATATCAATTGGCTTCTGCAGGTTTGCCATGTGACTGCACTTTAAGAAACAACATGAGTGTCACACTGACCTACGACGC
>JACN01034068.1:0-11241 GCA_000787155.1 Scartelaos histophorus | reverse complement strand
TAAGAGTACAGTAGGTGTAGGAGGAGTTAGAGTACAGTAGGTGTAGGATTAGTAAGAGTAAGAGTACAGCAGTAGTATTAGGTGGAGGAAGAGGAAAATTACAACAGTAGTAGTAGGAGTAAGAGTACAGTAGGTCTAGGAGGAGTAGTAAGAGTAAAAGTGCTGCAGCAGTAAGAGTACAGCAGTAGTAGTAGTAGGAGAAGTAACAGTACAGTAGTAGTAGGAGGAGGAGGAGTAAGAGTAAGAGTACAACAGTAGGAGTAGTAATAGTAAGAGTACAACAGTAGTTGTAGTAGTAAGAGTACAACAGTAGTTGTAGTAGTAAATGTACAACAGTAGTTGTAGTAGTAAGAGTACAACAGTAGTAGTAGGAGTAAGAGTACAACAGTAGTAGTAGGAGTAAGAGTACAACAGTAGTTGTAGTAGTAAGAGTAAGAGTACAGTAGGTGTAGGAGGAGTAACAGTACAGTAGTAGTAGGATTAGTAAAAGTACAGCAGCAGTAAGAGTACAGCAGTAGTAGTAAGAGTAAACATACAGTAGTAGCAGTAAGAGGAGGAGTAAGAGTGCAGTAGTAGCAGTAGTAACAGAGTAGAGTACAGCACAGTATTCGAAGTACTGCAGTAGTCACTAGGGGCGGGAGGAGACATTATTCCCACAAGATCAAACATGAAATTTTAACCATCCATCCATCCATCCATCTTCTCCCGCTTAATCCGGCTGGGTCGCGGGGGCAGCACGCTGCCCATTACTCTATGCACCAGACCCAGACCCTATGAACCCCTCTGCAGGTGGTGAGCCCACAGGAGGGAGGGACTCCCTGCCGGTCCCTTGTTGTACACTGTTCATAGGGTGTTGCATGTTTTTGGGTGATGGGGGGAAACCGGAGTACCCGGAGGAAACCCATCCAGACACGGGGAGGAAACATGCAAACTCCACACAGAAAGGCCCGGGCGACCCGGGGATCGAACCCGCAACCTTCTTGCTGTGAGGCCTGAGTGTTGCCACTCAGCCACCGTGCCGCGAAATTGAAACCACAAGTACAAAATACTAGATTTTGAGATACTTGAATGTTGTTGTCTCACTTTTCAGTTTTCTTTGTTTCCATCTTTGTAGCACTTGTATCTTTTTGGAACCACAGCTTCTCAAGAGGCGTAACTCATCAGCATTTAATCCTGTTTTGCCCAGTCCAAATCAGTAGCAGCAGCAGTATTAGTGAGTATTTGTGTCGCTTCCCATCTGTCCCACATGTGTTCTTTGTGGAATGCCTGCGCAGATGACACGGGCTCCGGCTCAGTCCTGGGACCATGTGTACGGGTACTGAGGCCCCGCCCACTCAAAGTACTTTCTCAGGGTCTAGACTCGTACTGTTTACCACGTTTAGTCTGCTCCGTGTGCAGCCTGGATGTTTTTCTATACACCCGCTTTAGTGGAGATACTGATGGCTCATATTACAGTAAACAAGGCTCGTTTCTATGGAGATGTCCTTTCTCTGCCTTGAATGTCCCGCAGTATGACATTAAAGAGTGCTACTTAACTTTTATTCAATTACAGGTGGATTTATAGCAAAAAAAACAGGCATTCTGACTGTGAGCGTGGTCGCCTCTCCACAGATCTGACTTGTAACCTAGTCTGGTTTGGTTTCCATGTTGACAGAAAGGTTTAATGCCGTACTGGGAAACATTCCAGACAAAGTAATAACATCTCCATGGACCTGAAAAGTTACACAATGCACCTTTAACATAAGAGTTGATGGGTTAAAGCAAAATTAGTTTTTCAGTAAAATTGCACTTTCGGTGGTAAAAATTCATATGTTTTAATATTGTTGGATGGTTTAATTCTGTTTTTCTTGACGCAAAATGAGCATTTAGCTGTGTTATAATGTTGTTACCTCCTCAAAAACAAACCTGGAGTTGTGTTTTGTTTCATTTTTATCATTATTATTAGTCTGTCAACATCTCCAACGCTCAAAACGCTCTGTTCCACCTTGTGATGTCACATTAAACAGCTCTACTTTACATTTATTCAATTACATTTGACTTTATAGCTCAAAAATACCTAGAAAAACAGGCATTCTGACTGTGAGTAGGTCGCCTCTCCACAGATTTGACCTGTAACTTGGTCTGGTTTGGTCTCCATGAAGATAGAAAGGTTAATTTTCAAGCTCCTTTTACTTTTAGTTCAGTAGAGTTTGGCAATTCCAGAGCTGAAATCATCATTGATTCTAGTGAATGTGTATTTTTGGAGCCCGGTGGAGCACTTCCTGTATTACTGCATAACATCACAAGGTGGAGGAGGAGTCTTTTCCAGTTTGAGAGAAGAAATCAGCCTAAATCTGCAGGGTTTGTGCGTTAAACATGTGGGAATGAAACAAAACACAACTCCAGGTCTGTTTGCGATGAGGAAACATTATAATTGATCAGAAAACCGCATAATAGGAACTTTAATTTATATAGTATTTATTTTTTAATGTGACCACTTTCTTTCAGTTGGTGCATTATAGATGTAGGAGTCGTGCATTTTCGATGAGGACTTGGTTACATAAGGTCGAGTAATTACTGTTTTAACCTCACTGCTCTCTTGAATAATGCGTCCTAAACTCCCCATGAACTCACCTCTGAAATATTTTGTGACTTCTGAGTACTTCATACATCTTGACACCATCATGCTCCCGTGTTACTTTTAGAACACGGTTTTCTAATAATGCTTTTTGTTATATAAGTGTAACCTTGTGGCTAACCCAAATAAAGGCATGTAGGTCCGTGAGGGAAGCCCAGTATCACGTTTTATTTATGCAATCTAAAATTACACCAGGACAAACTCGAGTCTTAACCTCAGTTTAACCCCAAACTGATTATAGGCTTCACGGGCAAACCATGTCTTAACCAGAACAGAAGCCTTTGGACTTCTGGAGAATGATAGAAATGTGCAGGGCATCAAAAAAGACCACTCATCGTATTTGCGGCGCTCTGCCTGATTATACGTCTTGAAAAATATGAAAAAAAAAACAGAATTAGTGGTTTTCCATTGTTTCCTCCTCCATTCAGAGCATCCATATTACTCATGGCGATGACTTTATGAGCTTCGTTCACAACTGTCTGAGACCAGAGCGGAGTTTTGCCATCACTATACTGCTAACAACAACTAGCATGCTAATATTTTTTGTCATTTCAGAAAGTCAAACCTATTTATTATATAGACATGACATATAGTGAAATATTTCTAGAGTTTATTTCTTGAATTTTGATGATAATGAAAAACCAAAATTCTGTGTCTCATAAAATTAGATTATTGTTAAATTCTATTTGAGCTGAAAACACACAGATACAAGCCTTTAATAGTATTTAATAATAATAGTTTAATACGTATTTCTACAGATGAAAATGAGCCTGCACAACTAACTCACATTTCCATGTTGTACTAAGACATGTTGAATAATGTACAGTGTCCCATAAACATGTGTATTTGTATTATTAGAGTTTATCAATAACTAATACAAGATATAAGTTCAAGTATGATCATAAATGGGGGAATGAAGTAGTTTAAGATGTGAGAAATATACATAGGACTTGGGTCAGACACTGATCTTGAAGATTGTTAAAAGTGTTATTAAACGCCAAGTATATTTTTAGTTCTTTAGAAATGCTGTTACATTTTACATTATTCTTTTGAGCAACATTTTCTCACCCCAGTACAGCCTATATTGTATAAGAGGTTAATATAAGTCATATGTTTGCTGTTTGCATTGTAAACCAGTTTATTATGCAATACTCAGGAAGTGTTAGCATGCTAGTTGTTGTTAACTTTATCGTGATGCGCAAAGCTAAGGTTAATGGTTGTGAAAAGCTTTTATAAACTCGTTGTGGTGAATATTTATGATACTGTCAATGCATATTACTTTGGATCACTGCGAGTCACTGTTAAAAATGTGAAAAAAAGAAATTGTTTATTTTAATTGTTTCATTTTGTAAAAAACTGATACAGCTCATTAATGGAATGTAAAATAGTAATAAAATAAAATTAAAAAAAAAGTAAAGTAGTATTAGTTGTAAAGCAATAACTCTAGTACAATCGACTTGGTTAAACGTATCTCATACCTACCGACCTGATACTTTTTTTTTGTTCATATCTGTACTTTCACTTAAGTAACTGAGTACTTCATGCACCACCTGATTTGCAACACTTTTCAGTCCATTTGTGCCCCACCATAACCCCGTGTACTGCAGCCCCTCTACCCTCCATACTGTTCACATTTAACCTTTTCACGCCCGCTGGAGCATGGCAGACTCGGGCAGCAGGTTTAGTGGGTCAAAGGCGACGGGAAACCACGAGGAGACCCAAAAAGGGCTCCGCTCGTCCACAGCTCAATCCACAGCTCAGTAAGAAAACATGGGCCGATTTCACAGAGGCTGCAGCAGACCTCATGTGGCTTGTGAAAGGAAGGGGCCTGCATCAGCCTGTGAGGTCGACTACTACTACTGCACATGTGGTGTACATTTACACACCAGTACTGCTCATTAGGGCTTTGAATCAACCCTCGTGATTTGATACGATACACAATGCATGGCTGCTGATACAATATCACCATATAATCGATGTATTGCGTAGGTGTGTAGTGTATCTTTCTGGTGGAGGGTCCATCAAATGCTTTTCTTCAAGGAGATGTTATTGTTATGTCTGGAATGTAAACCTATCTCCATAGAAACCAAACCAGGCTATGTTACAGGTCAGATCTGCGTGGAGGGGGCCGTGCTCACAGTCAGAATGCCTGTTTTTTGAAGAATTTTTGAGTTCTAAAACCACTTGTAATTGAGTAAATTTAAGGCAGAGCTGTTTAATGTTGTACTGTGGAACATTTCAGACAGAACAGCTACATCTCCATAGAAACAAGCAGTTGATCGACCCCCAATCAAAAAGTTACACAGTGCACCTTTAAGAATCAAATACTTTACTGTAATACTGTAATACTGTATACTCTTGATTCAGCAGCCCAGTTATGTTGTACATGGATCAAGGGTTAAGGATATAAGGATTATCAACAGGCAAATTTAAAAATGTTGTTTCTATTTAACTTTTTCAAATATTTAGATTTATATGGATAAATCTGTTAGTGTTAGTGTTTTTTATGTACATGAATTGGCTACGACCTTAAAAATGTCATGTGGTGAGATATAGAATAAACGTAAAATTGTTTATTATTATTATTTTGGCTATTTCTAAAACATTGTTGGGATGTGAATCTAAGTTCTGAGTAATATTAACATGATATTGAGATTTGAAAAAATGGACACGCTTGGACAATATTTGTTTGAATATTATGGGGGAAATATCTATTCAAGAAAATGACAAAAAAGAAAGAAAGTAAATGTGATTAGATTTGGAGTCATTTTTAAGAAGTTTAAAAATTAGTAAGTTAAGAGCAGACGGTTGCACCACATGAACATTTGAACACTCTAATTACAAAAAACATGCATAATACCAAAAAATTATTTGGTTCCATGGAGGTCAGAGGTACTACAGGTATGTGGGAATTATTATGAAATAGGTTTTTACACTTTGATCGGTGTAAAATAACTTTTGACCTGGGAGCCCTTCAAACAGAGCTAAACGTGTTCAAATCAAATATTGTTTTTACTAATGACAATTGTAAAGCTGATTTATTATTTCAAAACATAGGGTACGGTGGCCAAGTTATAATTTGGTGTTCTGGTTCTCAAGATAATTGTGCAAACAAAAAGGAGGATGAGCCTCACACGCATCTCTGATTTAGGTTTGCCACATTTCTTTGCTTGACAGTTGTCGTTGGAGTAAATTGCAGTGGGATTAGTAGAACATTGTGCACTTTTACTTGTAGTTTATTTTGAATAGTTGCATCAGTTAGTCACAATTCGAATGGGCACAATTAGCAAATCGCTTAGTATTTGGATAAACTGTCAAGCCTAAACATATTCTGAACTGTGATTCTTGCATTAATCAGTCTTTTTGTCAATTCTTCTGGATGTATTTAATATGTGAACTTTGGACTCAGTCTTATTATTCAAACTTTAATCACAAATGGCAGGGCCTGTTGCCTGTTATGGTAGTATCAAGTTTTTCTATTGTATTTTTCCACGTACACAGTGCAGTAGCGTTGACTGTAGCTCTTCCTTTTTCTCAGAATGTTCCATTGTCGTGTGGGTGATCAGTGTATCTTTCATAATACTTGTGCACTCTTATTGTTGACAGCGGCATGTGTCGGATCAGGTTTCCCCAGTGAAAGTTTTCTGTGACTTTGCCTGACAAACCTCACGGCAAAACCTTTTACATAATATTGTTACATGGTGGTAGAGTGGTTAGCTTTTACTGCCTCACTGTCAAGAGGTCTTGGGTTTGGGCCCATGTGAAAATGCTCTCTCATGGCCTTGATGGGCAATAGGCTAATGAACTAAGAACTAAAGACTGTTCAGCTCAAGATCTGGGATCATGATTTATTTATTTATTGAAACTTTTTTTTTTAAAAATTGTAGCTTTTATAATGAACCTTCAACCAGAGTTTTGTGATTGGTGGTACCCAGGGCAGCTGTGGCTACAACAGTTGTGTACCAGTAGTGCGGAGTGAATGATAATGACTACCACTTCGATTTTTATTTTTTTTTTTAGATTAAAGTCCTGTAGTATTTTAAAATTCAAGGGTTTATTGTTATTGCCACAAGCGACAGTGAAATAGAATGTAGAGCAGTAGAGACAGAAGCACAGCTGCACTCTTAATCTTAAAGCTCTCACAACCAGAAGTCTCATTAGGCCGTCACACTTGTGTTCCACTACACTGATTTAATAGCAAGTGTGTTCGCTTTCTGTAACATTTTCTTTTTACTTTCTTTTTTGTGGATGAGTTTTTTGCCCTTCGCACAACCCCAAGGATCTGATCTTCGTCTGCCTTCTGCCCCTCTGTCTGGGAGGGTCGAACCTGCCAGGGGTATAAACTCCTGCCGGCTGAGCTTTTGGGATCATTGAAAGATGCAAGCACCATGACAAGATGTCTTATCATAAATGAGAACTGCACTAATGCAATTCCAAAAGTGTTAATACAATGCATAGAATATAAACATATACAGTATTGTGAGGTACTTTTAGCAGTAACACAACATCATAAAGGCAGAGTATATGGTGTAGATGTGTTAGTTGCATCAATGCACAGACCACTTCAGTTGTGGCACAGTGGGAAGTGGAGTTTTGCATTGTATTACATTACATTTAATGTTGTGTTTTCTCTCTCGTCTTTGGCAGCATCCGTTTGTGAGCTCGGTGATCTCAAACCGTCCTCTGCGGGAGCTGGTGGCCGAGGCTAAAGCTGAAGTGATGGATGAGATCGAACACAACAGTGAAGAGGGAGACGAGGACGAGGCCATGGACCTCACTGTGGTAAGGACAGGGATCCACTTCACTTTACTGTGGTAACGGGAAATACACATGGGCCGAGTTGACACTGATTTCCAGTATTACTCATTAGTCTGTTCAAGAAGGACAAAATAAAATAAAAAAAAAATAAATCTGCATTGAATATCGGTATTGAACACTGACTAAAAATAATAGTAGTTAACGTAATATAATCATTAGAAATAAATAAGTGAGATTGTGTATAGGAGAATGCATACATACAAGCTTTCATTGTTTCTTTGCAGTCTGAAAATCCCCCTCAAACTTCCTATTCTTTTCATCACTTTTTGACCCTTCGAACACATTTTCACTAAACAGCTCCTTCCTGCCTCGCTCTGTGTACAGTCACCATTCAAAACTCCACTGAGGCTTTAATATTAGAAAGTGACACAGGTTTAAACAGCCCTGAGCAAAAACAAAGGAGCCGGAATCCGAGCGTTCACCCCACCCACCTGCTGTTAAATATAGTGCCGGTCCCTGGGCCGTGTGACTGCGCTCGTGCACTGCCTCCATACGTCTGTATAGGGGATAATAGAGGCCTGTTTATACCATAGTCACGCCTTTGTACTTTGTGCTTCATGACATAACTCCTGTGATTATCACTGGGGTTAGAATGACATTTAAAGGAAACAAACTGTAAATATAGATTATGTGTTTAAAAAATAAGACAAATCGATATATAGTTTAAAATCCTATCTATTAAATGTTAAAACAGACCAAACGTGAACGAGTATTTATGTACATTAGCTCAGTTTTACTAGGCTACCCCAATTACTTATGTAAAAATACTATATTCATATGTGTGCAGTAATGGTGTCTATATACACAATAGTAATGATACATCCATTCAGCCTTTTTGTTCTTATATCGATGTCAATACCTCTGCCGATATCGACCGATACCAGTGCAGACACTGAAAATATAATTAATTTCCTTTTACAATATCTTGGAACCAATAGGCGATCCATGAAAATTTTCATTATTGAGCCAATATCCGATACCAGTATTGGTTTGGTGCATTCCCACCCAATAGGTTTTTAATTTTAACTTTTAAATACTATACAAACATGATGTAATACAGTATATAGTATAATAATATACATAATTCAGAATTTCATTGTATGCCAATCAAAACAACAGACACATTTACCACACTTTTCAAATATCTGATTGTTTTAAATGTTGTTATAAACCTACTCTAATCTCGCAACGATAAACATACTTGGATCCTCATACCCGCGTTTTACCGCTGTAATCAAATCAGACATGTTGAGAACTGGCGAATATACCATTAGACACAACCCAAAGTGGCCCCTACGCTTAAAAGTGCTGCTCCAAGTAAAACGACCAATTTCCTGTTGACTGAGAATAGCCGTAAATCTCCCTCGCAGACGGAGAAGCGCCTCGGAACTGTTAAGAAAGGAGCGCCTGATCGTAAAATTGTCTGATGACTTAACTGGAGCAAGTGAAGACATATATGCGATAAAAAACACCCCGGTTCTTCTTCTGCTTTGTTGTCTTATAGCGCTCTGTGGAGGTTGTAATTACAGACCGAGGACTAGACGTCTTTGGGAACTTTCTAGTCAAGATTAAGAACGTCGTGTTGGGGTTTTTGCGTTTTGCCCTGAAGCGCCAAAGTGGAGCACGCTGTAAAAATAATGAATCATAATGTTTTGACTGAATCATTTTTGAAAGGATTTTTTAAGTTGATTGAAATGATACGATTGGTTTATTTATGAATGGGATGAACCACAGCCCTGAGAAAAAGACAGCGTTTTCGGTTGTTTAGAATCAAATTTCCAGCTTAGAGTGTAATATATATATCTTTGAGGCTTGAACTTGAACTTTGAATGGTAGTTTGGGGTGACTGAAGAGTAAAGAGCGGCTTATTCGTGGTTTTTTGGGGGACAAGGGCTAGTTTTTTCAGTTGATTTCATGCAATATCCAAATAGAAAATGCATATGATGATTTCTATTAGCGACTAGACCCGTGAACTCAGCTAAAATAAAAATAAAGTGCATATTTTTGTTGTAATAAACTGTCTCCATCTGCATTAAAGAGCCCATGTATTGATCCATTTTCTAATCTGTGTTATACATAATGTTGTTTTCTCATTAAAAAACAAACCGGGAGTTGCATTTTGTTTCATTCCCGCGTGTTAAAAACAGAAATCCTGCCTATTTCTATTCAATTTCTACAGATCAAAAGCTAAAAAGCAGCTGTTAACTTAAAAAAAAAAAACCACTACATGACATCACAAGGTTGAACAGAGCATTTTGAGCTTTTGAGATGTAAACCGACTTGATAATAAAAGGTTCCTCAGACATGTGAATGAAACAAAACACAACTCCAGCTGTGTTTTTGAGGAATGGACAACATTATAACATTGTCTAACACTCAGAAGAGTCAATTTGGGGTAATATATAATTAATTTAATGAATGAATGAATTATGAATTATTTGTAGAATGTTGTAACGTCAAATTAAACCCAACAATTGTATTAATGGATATTATACACCTGAATTATGTTAAAATGTACTTAAACTGTAAAGTTTTATGCTATCACATTTTTAATTCAATGTTATATGGGAAGTTTGAGTTGACCGCACAGTTGCATAGTTCCTGCCCTGTAAAGCATATTTTTACATGTATCTACAGTACAATATGCATTCGTATATATTTCTTATCTATTTTTATTATATATTTATGTACATTTGGGAATCTGACTTGAAGTTGTGCACACAAGAAAGAAGAAAGTGCTCTTTGTAGAACGGAGCCTGTCCCAGTTTGTCAGGCCTGTTTCACACATGCACTGTCAGCTCTGGAATTATAATGTGTCTGATCAGATCTTCACGCAGGAATCTGCACAGGCTGCATTAGTCCTTGTCTTAGTCTTTGTCTTCTCATGTTTAACTGAGCAGGTTGGATGTTGGGATGGATTACAAAACCACTTCTAGAAACATAATCATATCAGAATGTTCTGCCAGCAGCTTTGACCTGGTCTGTGTCGGTTAAAACCTTAGTGCGACTGTTTCTTTCCTGATCCAAAACGGCAATGTCAATGAAAACTATACAAGTACCATTTTGAAATCAGATTCTATTTGTATGGTAATATTTTCAAAAAAACAAATGTATTTTATTGTGTTCAAAATATATGATCCATCCTTGATAAAATCTAGTATATATTTTAGTATATCTGTAGAAGATGAGAAAAAAAATAGTTTAGGTTTTTTTTCTTTTAAATGCTGTTTTTGCAATTCTTTTAACAATATGATCACAAAAAGACAAAAAAAGTATAATTTTTTTCTGAAATTTTGATAATTTACAATGCATGTTTTAAAAGAGAAGACAGAAATATGAAATGATACAAATTACAGCCACTAATACAAGAATCCCACCTATTTCAGAACATGTTTGCAGATATAACAGTATATCTCCATGAAAGACAGGACTTGAGCAAGACATCTATGCATCTAAATAACTGCAGCCTTTGATGATTCTTGTATTAGTTTATTCTTTCATATTTCATACTTGTCTCATGCTCCTGGAGTGGTTTACAGTGCGTAATCTAAAGAGAATCCTACTATTTAAACATACATCACAAATTATTGTAATACTTTTCAATAATTAAAATCATTAAAATGAGCTGCAAAAAGAGTGTTTACAAGAAAAAAAAAGAAAACAAAACTTGAGCCAGAACAGTATGTGTCCATGAAAAGACATGTGCAGCCACTCAGACAGCAACAAGACAAACTGTCCTTAATCCTCATTGTGTTTGTGTTTGACCACAGTCTCCAGGGAAGGAGCCGTGCCAGACCAGTCAGACC
>KN499853.1:0-12975 GCA_000787155.1 Scartelaos histophorus | reverse complement strand
CATAGTGTAATGGGCAGTGCTGCCCCCGCGACCCAGAAGGATTAAGCGGGAGAAGATGGATGGATGGATGGATGGATGGATTTTTTGATGTGTGTTCAACTATATAATGTTTTCTGTGCTTGTACTGTATGTTTTTTTTTCCTTTTCTTATGTTTGTACTGTATGACGTCTTGAATTACTCTTTTGTAATTGTCTGATTGTACATTTTCTGTTGATCCAAGAAAAAATGGAGATCCAAATAAATCAAATCATAAAAAAAACAAACTAAATTGCCCCATTTACTTTAAATCTGATTAAAAATAATTTAATTCCGAATAAAAAATAAATTTAGCTTTAAAAAGACCATGTAAACACTTAATTCCTAATGATTATTCAGAATTAAACTTTGTTCTCATTTAAGCGGGTGGTTTATTCCGATGTTAAAGCCGATTTAATTTATTCCGTGATCATGTAAATGTTTATTCCACTTAAAAAATAATCCCGGTCGTTCTTCCGTCTCTGTCCAATCAGAACCTTCCCAAAAAAACAGCCGATTTAACCTGTTTTCCGTCTAAACCTTAACTAGAAGTAGAATCATTTAAATCTGTTTAATTCGGAATAAAACACACCATTACATGGTACATATTACGTGGCCATTATGTCGTTAAAATGGACTGAAGATTGGAATAAAATGGACTCAACAGAACTAAATCATGATTAACCAGTAACTTTTCTACACCGAGATTGGTTTATACATTTTAAAAGAGATAAATTACTGATAAAAATCTATTTTACTAATTTGATTTAACGACACCACTGTCTTTGTGTTGTCGTGGGCGTTATTTTTCTTACATCTGTTTAATTCGGAATAAAACACACCATTACATGGTACATATTACGTGGCCATTATGTCGTTAAAATGGACTGAAGATTGGAATAAAATGGACTCAACAGAACTAGATCATAATTAACCAGTAACTTTTCTACACTGAGATTGGTTTATAAATTTTAAAAGAGATAAATTACTGATAAAAATCTATTTTACTAATTTGATTTAACGACACCACTGTCTTTGTGTTGTCGTGGGCGTTATTTTTCTTACAATAATCTATTTCCGAACCTTATGCATTGCAGAGTAGAAGGTTTATTCTTTGTTTCGACACATTTGACCAGGTGAAATTAAAACAATACAAGGTGTGGTGCGTTCAAGGGACCTGAAAAGAGTTGTTCGGTCTCACGGTTTCTGTCTGCAAACAAACCTGAAGAGATTAACCGACAAGATTAAACCAAAGCGGAGTTACATTTTCTAGAAAGTCTAAAAAAACACAATTATTCACAAGATTTCATCATAAAATTCAATCTTTTCTTTTCCATTACATGATAATTTTCTTTTTGCATCTGTTTTAAAGTCTGTATAATTCAGAAAACCATTATTCAACAGGCTCAGAATCTAAACCAGGACTAAACCAGGACTAAACCAGGACCACAGAAAGACTGAACCATTTTAAAGTAAACCAGGACATGAGGATCAAATGATGCAACTCGACATTTCATCGTTTTTGTGTAAGAATAAGAACATAGCCAAAGGAGTTCAGTTACATTTGCTTGAGTAACTTTTAAAAAAGATTGTACTTTTTGCGGAACACTTGAGTAATATTTGCATTGCAGTAACAGTACTATTACTTGAGTAAAAACTGTGCTTCCTCTTCCCACTGTGAGTAAGTAAAGTGACAAAAACTTTAAGTGGCAAATATTAAACGATTTGAACTTTTGTGTTTCTTGCAGCTTCTTCAGAAATAATTTCATTTGTCTTATTTTTTGTCTATTCTCCGGCAGATTTTGCGCATTATTTAATTTTTTAATGTTTATTTTGTCCTTCCAATTGCATCAACTTTAAATAAATTATAAAAATTACGCTTGATGGCTACTCTTATTTGAGTAGTACTTTGCCCAAATACTTTTTTAATCTTACTTTAATATTTTTTTGGAAGACGTGTACTTAAGTAATATTATTATAAGCAACGCTACTCTCAGTTTTTAGCTACTTTATCGCCACTGACCATAGTTTTAGTTCATTTCCGCAAAAATAAATTCAAATAAAATATAAATCTTTATTAAAACACCTGGTATTAAAATGTTTTGCCTCTAGGTACAAGGATTAAGCTTTGGAGCCGGAGTCCAGAGGCTACAGCGGTTTACGCAGATTGAGACGTGGCAGTACGCACAGCTCATGAAGCGACCGGAAAACACCAGCCATACTTCCGTTTTTTACCCGCCACAATAAAACCCTCGCTGACAAACTCAACGGTTCAACTTTTACTTTGAAATCCGCCGTTTCCGTATTTACACGTTTAGCCGCTAGCTGACAAATATGTTCGTTGTAAATACTTGCAGTAGATTTTTGTGGCAGACAAGTTATTTAAAGTTTAAAAAGCAAAATCGTTATTGAAAAAGTTGTACGTTCTATCGACTTGCGTGTCGTAACTTCGCAAAGGTAAAATCGGGCGAATTCTGGTCACAAAAATCAGCTAAATGAAAAAAATCAAAACAAAACGCGTGTTAATAACGTAATGACGCACGCAAATCGGATATATTTCAATTATTTTTTGCCTTGTCGCGGTTTTCTACTTTGTCTACTTTGTAAAGCGCTTAAAACTGTTACAAAAGTATTAAAAAAAACGCCAACATCTCATCACAGCATTACAACTGCACGGGTTTCCATACATGGCAACCCAAAGTGGCTCATCCGCCAAATAAATCGCGTTTTTGCACCGATTTTTAGCCAGAACTTTGCACCAACCCGGACCCCCAAAACAGCTGAGCCTGAAGGGAAGAAAAAGCAGCGATCGGCTCCTGACTCACCTCAAACATCAGCCCGATGAGGATAAAAATGACCAAAGTGAAGACGATGTCGGCGTGGTTCTGTATGAGAAACTCTTGACTGAAGAACGGGTAGCTCTTGTTCCTTCGTCTGAATGCCATTTTCGCACTAAAGTTCCCCCACTCTGCTTTTTGGGTGAATGTGTGAGATTTTTTTTTCCAATCCACGAAGTTCAGGAGGTAACTTTTTGAGTGCAGTGCGCATGCGTGAAGTCTTAAAGGGCGCGCGCCGTAAATACCTCACGCGGGACATTTGCATACGAAGGCACCAGATTTACACGTTAAACGACACGGATTGTGACGTCTGGCCACAAATAACAGCGATGGGAGCGAACAGATATATTTTTTTAAAGTTGTTACGTTATATTTGACATGAATAATCAGCTTTTTTTTTTTTAAACTACTCAAAGTAACTTCAGAGGAACTTGGAAGGTCTGTCACCTGCATGTTTTCATAGATATTTTATTTCTTTGAATAGAATTTGAATTAAACCCTAAATCAGCTTTTGCTCATAAACTGTGTAGGTCCATTGGCGTCGCGGTGGAACTCGTGCCTCACAGCAAGAAGGTTCCGGGTTCTATCCTTGGGTCTTCTGGGTGGAGTTTGCATGTTCACCCAAAATCCACCCAAAAAACATGCATTATAGGTCAGTGACTCCAGGAAAAACAGTTTGGAAATTAATTTAACAACATTGTCTACTGTTCCTAGTGCTTTTTGGTTCAATTTTAGTGTAAAGTTCATCATTTTACGCCTTCGATTGATACAAAAAAGTGTGTCCTTACTATTATTATAATGTGTCCTATAATAATAGTGTCCAGTATCGGTAACTACACCAGAAATCGTCATCCACATGTTTCCGAACGTCTTCCACCTGCAGCAAACATCCACTTTTTTCCGTACTGACTCAGAATCACCTTTTGTCACTCTGCGAACTATTTACCTGCATAGTAAGTAACATTAGAAGTGTAAAAGTAGTCGTCTAATCGCAGTCCAGTCCAAATTGCAACTAGTAGATCGCCTTATTTTCACCCACAAACCGCAAACTCTCTTATTCTGAGTCTTATTGTGCGTAAAAACTGCTGTACCCTGTAGTTTCGCTTTGTACAAACATGCCCTGAAATGTGACTCTTGTATTCATTTGTCACTTCGGATTCCATTCCATTCAGCAAGTGTAAAGTGTGAACTTTGAACACAATCGTAACGCATAAATATCAAATCCAATTGCGACGTTTGCCCGAAAAAACGCAATTTCGAACGGTATTTTTCCTTTCTCTGAGACTGGGAGGGTTACGCTTTATTTTAGTATAAAGTAATAAATGTAGTCCTTCCTCCGGCCTATTTATAACTGTTATAAACGGAGGGCGCGGACACAATCACAAACATAAAGCTGTAAAAATGCACAAAAACAACTCCGTATAGTGTCACATCAAAACAGTATGTGTGTTTATTGCTTGTTGGAGCCACCGGTGGCGTTTACACAGCACAGAGCAACACAGTCCAGCCCTTAAACTACAAAACTGAACCTCAAAATCAACCCGCCAAAACACGACAAATTCCAGTAGGCAATTTGCGTTTATGTGCACTGCAAATCTCACTGATCTGGCCAAGATTTTGAAACTTATATCAGGTTATTTGTCTTGTTTTCAGGTTTATTATCGATTTAAAAGTTCTGAAACGGCTTAATTCTAGTCCAGAGGGAGTTTATTTTAAGATAGTAAAATAATCTTGCTGCGTGGACTGATAATTTCACTACTTTTAAGTCATTTTCTGATAGATTTAAGTGTTTGGCCGCAGTGTAGTCGTGTAAAATCGAATGCGTGAATAAAACGGTAATCAAAAGGAACATGTAGGGTTTTAAAACGTTAAAATGCCTCTCGACTACAAAATCCGCACCCGATCACCTGCGGTCGATCATAAATTCGTGTAAAAAGTCGCACCGTAACTAACCCCAACCCCCAGAGATCTGCGTCAGTCAAATGAAGCTCAGCGAGGGTGGCAGTTATGGAGCGAATTTTTTAGTTTTATCGTTTTTTCAGTGGGAAGTGCGTCTTTTCGTGCTCGTATTTCGTGGAGAGGTTATCGTTTTTGCCTAAAATGATCCAGAGTGCGGCATGAAACGTATCAATGGGCGTCACAAAACCGGAAAACGTTTGGAAACTTCTTTTAGGTAACAGTAAAATCTGGTAAAACTGAGAAACTTAAATGTTTTTTTTTCCATCTCTGTATCATTGTATTCTTTCTTTTTTCCTATAAACTGCCTATTAATTTAATTTAATTAGAAAAAAAAAATCGATTTGGTGATACATCGTGATACTTCTTTGCAGAGTTGTTGAATCGACTCAAAATGGATCAGAATTGTTTTCTCAAAATAATATTTTTCAACCAAATTCATTAGTTACACTCACTGTTCTGATGATTTAAAAATAATAAATTATATTCCATCCAATTTTGCTGATGAAGATGCAGTTGACTGAATTATTAGAAGTAATTTTGAATAAATCGCAATATATCATCCATTGTGTTAGTATTGGAATATATCGTGATAACCTAATAATTTGTGTATTATAATTTTATTTAAAAAAAGATTTAATTGTAGCGTTCTGTTACAGTTGCCTGTGACTTTGCTGTGTCGGTAAATACATTGGAAGTCGTCGTCCACCTGTTTCCAAACGTCTTCCCATAAGCGTGAATAAAGCCTATAGAGACAAACAGGTTACAGGCCAGATCTGTGAAGAGGCGAGCCGGCTTATACTCAGAATGCACGTGGTTCAATGTATGTTTGAGCAATAAAACCCTTCACTCTGAATAAATAAATGCTGCACAGAGACATTCTACCAGCCGAAAAGTGACCGAGTGCAAATTAGTTTCAAATTGCCTACTGCGACTTGAAGTTACATTTCATTTTTCAACTCAAAATCAAAGTCCGTCAAGTGCCTGAGACGTTTTCACAAAGCTTCTTAATCCGTTACATGGTCAACATGTAAATCAAGACATTAAAGGTCCGATATTACAGCAGATGGACTCTCGTGCGCTTCACGTCACGTTCTAATGCCGCTACCTCCTCAAAAACAGACCCGGAGTTGTAAAAATTTGCGATATTTGAGTGCGACGCAGGAGCTCATCGGGCTGCGTCTTGTTTCATTCACACATTCAGTTTCAGTGAGTCTGTTTGCATCTCCAAAGCTCAAAACGCTCTCTTCCACCTTGTGATGTCATGTTTATGGTCGATCACGGGGTTTTTTTCTCCTTTAGGAAAGAACTCAGCCTAAATATAGTTTTACGAGCTCAATATGTGAATGAAACACAACTCCAGGTGCATGTTATTTGGTTCTTGGTTTGTTTTCATGCCCGACACTTTCCGCAGAGTCGCGTGATGTCGCTGCGACGTGTCCCCTAAACCGATTTAAACAGGTTTTGTTCACCGTCGTCCTGCCTCCACCGGTAGGAAGACGGCGCCACCTGCAGTCCGACTTCCTCAGGACAGTATCCCGGGTGTGTGAGAGTAAAAAAGCCCCTCGTCCCGGTTTATCGTCGCTCAGGCTCAGTTCTGTATTTCGATGCTTTTTTAGTCCAGCAACGACGTTTGTTCACCTTTGTCCCGGTCCATAATGTGGTTTTCCTTTTTACGGTGCTCAGAAATGGCCGACCTCACAACAGAAAATATCAGAAGACCAAATAAACCTCACTGAACTACATCTCCAGGTCTGTTTAGGATGAGAAAACTGCATTTTAAGACAGAAAATAGTGTAATATCGTCCCTCTAGAGTCGCACAGCAATCAAAGAAATCACTCGTCATACAAAAAATACACAATTATTATTCATTAATCATTATTCCTCAGTAAAAGTAACAAAAACACAGCAATCGATGTATAGTACACGTTTGTGCTTTATGGACTTCGCAACGCAATGATAAAAAGAGTTTGGAAAAAGCTTCTTATACTCTTAAGTGCCTCATGTATTATTCACATTATGTATCATAAAGAAAACACTTCTGGTTCTTAAATATTTGATTCCAACCTGGTAAAGCCAGATTTGCACAGTATCGTGTAAAACCTCTGCTACTAAATGAACGGAAAAGTACATTATACAGCTTTATACACCTTTATGGCCTTTAATATCACGTAAGTATGTTCCAGCATTTGAGCAACTTATCTCTAATGGTTCAGTTCGCATATGCCCACAGTGTATAGGAAAAAGTAAAGACCAGATCTACTCTACGCACCTCTACATTCACTCAGTAATAGTAGATATGAGTTATTTCTATTTAAGAGTTGCCGTTTTCGTCCTAGTTTTGTAGCCGCTCCTGCTTTTTGTTTAAATGCAGGAGGAAAAGTCTGGAAGAGGTGACACTGGAGCTCCACCACATCCACATCCGGGACGATTTACACTTGATTTATTCTACTAAGCCAACCCGAACCTGATTTTTTATTGTCCCTCTTTACCCTCTTAAAACTGTGAGGAAACCGAGCTTGTTACCAAACAGTTTGCGTATTCTCAGCATCAGCGCTTTTCACAGCTTTCAGTTCAATTAAAACGCATGAAAATAAATCGAGTGCAGCCCATTTATCAAACTTTCCCATCAGTTTTCCTCATAGACTTTCTGCAAAATAAAAACAGTGTAAAAGCTCGGGGCTAATCAGTTCTGTGGTAATCACAAATCTGTCTCTGAAATGTTATAAACCACAAAGTTATTCAAACATTTTGCAGATTCTTGCCTTGTACACAGCCTTTTCAGACTAAAGTCGTGCGATTTTTGGCCCTTTTTTAGGTAAATTTTTCACTTATTTGACTGTTTTTAGGGCCGAGTTTTGGGTGAATCATGTAGTAAACATGGCGTAAGAAGAATCGATTAATACCTCACGACCAGCTCCTGATCTGTAACCGCATCAAACCTGTTTAAAATCCAGTCGTGAAGGTTTTGCAATGTTGAAGTCGTTCGTATAGTTTTCTCGTGACGTCACGCAAATCTGGATCGGCGGCCATGTTGGAGGTGAACTTAGCATTAGTGCTATTTTACACAACGTAATTACCATGATTTGGTAGCATAATTATTGTAGCTCGTCCTCTAGTCGCCAATGTACAGTTCAACACGAGCAGGAAACGGCCCTTAAACACCACATTACAAATAGTCGTCCACAAGTTGAAACAGGACTAAGTCTGTGAGACTGACGGGAATGCAGAAGACTTTACTATTATAGTTTTTCTCAATCAATTTGTCCTAATTTGTAATGACCTTGTCTGTTTGAACACACGACCAACAGCAACATCTCGCACCATCCAGTGATGAACTGGTTGTAGCGTCGAGTCCTTTGTGTGATTTGATTTCATGAAAAGTAACACACTCGTGGTACAATAAAAAGTTAACTATGTCCGGATGTGTCATTGTCGCCCGTTTGGTTGTGTCAAAAGACCATTTCCACTTCTCCATCTTGTACGGATCAACTTTGTCAATCAATGCCATTTTTTCGTCCTATCTCTTTTTTGAAATACAATACAATACAAATCCAATGATTCATAATAAATGTTCAAATGTTTACATTGTTTTGCAGCCGTTATATTTCAGATATGAATCCTTTTTATAGCCAATTTCCATAAAAAACGACAGGTTTGATTAATTTCTTTACTTCGCGTGTACCTCCAATATGGCCGACGTGCCATCAGCGTCACGTGATCGAAAACTAAATCTATAGTATGAAAACGTAGATTGTGAGCTGTGAACGCTTAAACTCTTAATCACTCAAACGACGTGCCATCGGCGTCACGTGATCGAACTAAATCTATAGGATGAGAACGTAAATCGTGAGCTGTGAACGAGCTGGAGTGAAACAACCGAAAATATCGCAGTGTTCACGTGGCATTAAACAACCGCGTTATGGATACTGCGTTTTCAGTGTAGCCCTCGCGATGCTTTGAATATTTCGTAGTATTTTTCAAAAAAACTTACTGAATTTACAGCAGATTCTTGAGCTCATTCATCAAGCTCGCTCTTCTGAAAATTATTTTAGAGTTTGTTTAGTCCCGGACGTGACGTTGTGGAGCTTCACTGCGCAAACCCCGTTCAAACCCTCGTTTTAGATAAAATGTGATACAAGACACAATGTTCATAGATACTGTAGGTAGATATGCCATGAGTCCCTCTGTGTGAATATCGTGAGGGTTTAAAGCCTCCGCAGGCCCGGCCCTTATAAACACGCCTCTATGCACCTCCTACTACGTGAGCAGATAGAAAAAGCTGGTGCCATGTTTGGATATTAAGCTGCTGTCGTTCCCTGATTAAGACATAAACTGTACAGAAGAGCGCACCCCCCCCACGTCCCGCTCAGGGCTGCACGATACGAGGCCCAAACGTCACATTCTCCTCGTATTTTCTATAACTGTTCCTCGTTTTAATTTTCGTGTATACCGTGCTACACTTTTAGCGATGCCATATGTACCGTCAATCGTTTCCTCAACAGAAATGTACCTAAAGTTGTGATTTCCATTTCGATATGATTCAGTAATCCAGTATTTGCTCAACTGTGATGCTTATTTACACTTAATTACGAAATACTGGACAGTGCTGAATGGTCACTACCTAAACCCGGCCCCCGCGGTCCCTCCATTCGTAAATAATCACTAGAGGTGGGTAGTACTATATTTACTTAAGTGCTTTTTGAGGAAATAGCACTTTTTGGCAGTACTCGCACTTGAATAAAAGGTTTGGTTCCTCTTCCCACTGTGAGAAAATCTACAAGTGGCAAAACTTTGTGTGTTTCTTGCACCAAACCTTCAAGAAATGATTTTTTTTGCGGTCTGTCCTTTGAAAATACGAGTATTTTTGGATGTTTTGTTCATCAAATCACATTAACTTGAAATGAAAAATCAGACGTTGTGTCCTGACAGTTACTCTTACTTAGGTTGTAGTTTCCCAAATAATTATTTTGTCTTACCCTGCGTTCGTTTATCCATCCGACTTGGACGTCACGCCGAGCTTTAGTCGTATTTTTATGTTTTTGCTTGTCCGACTCGGAGAAAAACCCCAATGCTCCAAAGCTGTTGTCGCTTTAGCGTTGGCCCTTGAACCAGGCTCCAAAATAAGTCTGTGCTTTGACGACGAAAACGAGGAAGGAATCGAGGAAGAATTCAGTACAAATAGCATAATTTAGTATATAAGCGAAGTGAAAGCGTTGGTGTCGCGTGATAGTCGATCAGGAAATGGGCTAAAAACAAGGGCAACAATGGCAAAAAAACCCCAAAAACCAGGCAGTGATATGGACACGGTAAAGTTCTGCAGTAACACGAGTGACTGAAACGGTCATTTAAACCTCCAGAGCTCCAAACACAATCAAAACAGTTGATACAAGTGACACTGGGCTCAGCCATCTTGGATTTTATCTCGGAAATCTTGCTCGTTCTCCTCTGAGTTCCGAGTCGGACTGTCCGAGGAGAGGGGGAAACGTTCTTGGATCTCCGAGTCGGAAAGATAAAACGAACGCACCATTAGAAATTTCCTGAACCACCTCTTTGTACATTTACTTGTGTACAATTTTTGGTTACTCTACCCACCTCTGATCGGTGCTAGTGAAGCCTCTGCAGCTCAGTGAGGGAATTCTGGAGGTTCTGAGCTTCACTTGAGGCCTGGAATGAGACAAACTCGGGGGCAACCCAGGTTCAGTAGTGACTGTACTTTCTTTTTTACAATAGTGTAGGCTACAAACTGCACCTCTGTTTTCCGCATTATGTATTGTTATGCTGCTTTGTGCACCGCAGTATTTCCTTAAAGGTTGTATAGAGGATTTTCCAAGGAAAGAGAAACAGTGACTGTTTGTCCTTTTTCAAATGTTGTCCTCCTCCTGACGCTAATCCTCCTGACGCTAGAAATCATGCTTTTTTACAGCCGATGCGCGTCCAGAATCGCTGGACGAATCGCTGTTGAAGTTTCCTGTCCAGAAGTAATTTAGCTCCAGCGCATCAGTCTTTAGACCCTCGTTTGCTTCAGTGACGCCATCGCTGGAATGAATCTCCTAGAATCACCTTCGTTCAGCTTCGCTCCTTTTCCTCTTCTCTTCTCCTTTCGGCGACCTCATAAACGGACTTTCTTTTGCGGTGAACTGGTTGTGGATTCTCGTCGTTGCGACAAACTTTGTGCAAACTGTGAGGAAGCTCCAGCTGGAAAAAGCCGCTAAGAACCGCCGCATTGGTTTAGTAAACAGCGTCTTGCGTCTCTCGTCGTCGCGACAAACTTTGTGCAAACTGTGAGGAAGCTCCGGCTGGAAAAAGCCGCTAAGAACCGCCGCGTTGGTTTAGTAAACAGACTCAGTGACACTAGAAGAGCAGAGAGTTCGACTGAACCCAACAGCCAATAGAAAACCAGGTAGAGTCGTTTTCTGCGTCTCTATAATGCTATTTTGAACTTTCACTGACACTTTGAAACTAAAAAGAATCCTCCATACAACCTTTAAGTACAAATTTACCTGCATGATTACTGAAACGTGCGAACGAAGCAAAACACTAATCACCCAATTTTGATGAGGAAACAACATTATAACATGGCTAAAAGCTCCAGAAGGTTTTGCATAGGTTCTTGGCCGAAATTTGCACCAAATTCTGCGCAAAAATTCTACACTGCAGTCTTGAACACCACACGTATATTATGTACATCTCATACGGTGCAGCCCTAACCCTAAAACTTTTGTGCCTAGAAGGTGTCGTCCGGGTCCCTGCGGGACATGATGAGCTGCCTGCGAGGTCCAGACAAGTGCGGGACACTGGCCGACGCCTCCAGACCCGCCCCGGAGTCCAGTTTGGGGGTGGAGGTACAGCGGGACCCCACCCCCCTCCCCATGAGGCTCCGCACGTCCCTGTGGAGAGCCGGGTCGCTGGGGATGGAGCTCAGGTGAACCCCCTCCATGCTCCCGCCTCCCCGGTCCAAGCGAGGGTTGCTGGCGCTGCTCGGGGAATGCGGGTCGGCGCTGAAGTACAACGTGGAGCTGGATTCCGTCGGGCAAAAGTACGGCTCCGGGCTGTCTCCGAACACGGACTTCCCTTCCGGCGAGCTGCGTTTGAAATCCGAGGTGGGGGTTTCCATCGGGCTCTCCATCTCCAGACTGTCCTCACGTCCGGTGGAGGAAGGCTCGCTCACGCTCTGGAACTCGTCCTTGCAGTCCGAGAGCGGCGCGATGCCTTTCTCGTGCGAATCCGTCATGGACACGCCCTCGCACGTGCCCCCCGCCGTGATGGTGAGCCCCTCGTTGCTCTTGAAGTCGTTGTACTCCTCCAGATCCAGGATGGCGGCCGCTCCGCCCTCCCCGTACGCCCGGTTGATCTTCCCCAGGTCTCCGGTCTTGAGCGCCAGCCGGATGAGGAGCCAGTGGTGGTGGTAGCACGGGCAGGAGCCGGTGGGTTTGACCCCCGGGTGTTGGAAGAGCGAGCCGGGCACCCCGGACAGGGAGAAGCTGCCGTGGTTCTGGAGGGAGGAGGGCGCCGGCAGGCTCTTGTCCCCCAGAGAGAAGGAGGAATCCCCCTGCTCGATGCACGTGCTGCCCATGCGGTGGCGCAGGCGGCCCTGGGAGATCTCCGTGGACTTGGGGTGGAGGAAGCGGTAATACACGACCAGGCAGACGCCACCTGGGAGGAGACAAATGTGTTTTAGTTGATTTTCTGATCTGTTCACTGCAAAATGTAAGATATAAACACTTAAATGCATCAGAAAATGACTTAAAAGTAGTGAAATTCTCTGTCCATGCAGCAAGATAAGTTTACGTGACAAATTCTCTTAAAATAAACTCCCTCTAGACTAGAATGAATCAGTCTCTGGTGAGTGTTGATGGCTGGAAATATTTTTTTAGAGATAAACAAACATAAAACCAGTTTATGATCTGGTGTGACACTTTTTAAGATTATTCGACCAATTCGGAACAAGTAAGTCGAGACTAAACCTAAAAACAAGATGATGATGATGTAAGTTTGAAAATCTTGGCCAGATCAGAGAAATTTGCAGTGTAATAATGTTTCCTCGTCACAAACAGCTCCACCTTTTGTTGTCACGTGGTAAAACAGGAAGTGCTCCACTGTGTTTTTAAACTCCGCCAACCTTCACTAGAATCATTTGAATATTTTCAGCTCTGAAATGTGAT
>KN499851.1:12376-28741 GCA_000787155.1 Scartelaos histophorus | reverse complement strand
GACTGTGCATAAAACTCGGCTCGTCTGATCACAGAGGAGTGAATTTTAATGCTGTAGTTTTTCTGGGTACGATTTCCTGGTTTGTGCTCATTTTACTATCAGACAAATGTGTTTAAAGGTGCACTGTGTAACTTTTAGGGGTGTGCATTGCCATGAGTCTGACGATACATGTCACAAATTGATGTAAAGTCATCCTTCGCTGATTTTTTTGCGTGCGATTTCGCTTTATTTTATTTTTTACTGCAAATGAATGGGCGTTGTGTTCTGCGTCCTGATTGGCTAAAGAAGAACCTGTGCATTGTGTTCTGCGTCCTGATTGGCTAAGGGAGAACTTGTGTTGTGTTTTGCTGTGCATTGTGTTCTGGGTCCTGATTGGCTAAGGGAGAACCTGTGCATTGTGTTCTGGGTCCTGATTGGCTAAGGGAGAACCTGTGCATTGTGTTCTGGGTCCTGATTGGCTAAAGAAGAACCTGTGCATTGTGTTCTGCGTCCTGATTGGCTAAGGGAGAACCTGTGCATTGCGACCTGTGCATAAATGTTCGATTTCTAGAAGCAGGACTCTGAAGAGCTTTATGTTTGCAAATTTTCTCCCCAACAAAACGCACAATGTCGACGAAACGTTCTACACTGAAAGGCGCCTGCGGTCGAGGAAAGTGCAAACCATCGCACAAAAAGTTGAACTTCTGGACACGCTGAAGGAAGGTAGATAAAGTAGAAGGTAAATTAATCTTTGAAAATAACATCAGGACGACAGCAGCAATAAGTTTTAACAAGTTTTTACTTATTTAGTTTGAACTTGAGTGTTTAAACCAGAGTGAAATGTGAGGAAACGTTAATTCCTGTCTGAGAAAAGTGTATAAAGTGTGTGATGAGGGGTTTTACAGCCTTTAAACATATGTAATAATTGTAAAAAAAAAGCTATAAAGTTATTATTTTTAGACCGTAACCCTGCAATAAATGAGGAACCACTGTTTCACCATAACAGAGGTCAATATATTGTGATTTATCAGTAATTACTTCTATTAATACAGCCGACTGCACCTTCAAGAAAACATTTGTATAAAATAGAAGCTATACAAATGTTTAAATCATCAGAACAGTGAATGTAACTCATGAATTTAGTGAAAATTCAGATGCATTTTGAATCATTTTGAGAATTGTGCAATAAAGATCATGATACATCACTGAATCCATTTTTTTCTTAGTATATTTTCATGTTGGGTGTATCGTTACCATGGAGACGCTTTTGCTTTGCCTGTAATGTTCCACAATAGGGTATTCAACTTACATACGATGCATTTATTTGATGATGCGTGATGGTTTTATTGCTCAAAAACACCTTTAAAAACATGCATTCTTACAGTGAAGCGGGGTCGCCTCTTCACAGATCTCACCCGTAAATTGCCCTGGTGGCGTCTCCTGCTTGTTTCTATGGAAAAGATACACAGTGCACCTTTAAATATTCACGTTATACCAAATTAGGCTTTCCTGAGCTGTGGCACCTGATTTTTACCATCTTACTGTCTGTTTTAGGTGCATTGTGCAACTTTTATAGCAGAAAAGTCTGGAATATTCCACAGTACGTCATTAAATCTTTTTAATAAAGACCAAACAAGGCCAAGTTAAAGGTCATATTTAGTCAAAATTCCTGTTTTTCTAGGTATTTTTGAGCTGTAAAACCTCCTGTAAATGAATAAATGCAAGGTAGAGCCATTTAATGTCACACTGTGGAACATTTCAGGTCGAGCAATGACATCTCCATAGCAACAAGCAGGTGACGGAGTGCGTATGACACATTTATATGAT
Source organism: Scartelaos histophorus (assembly GCA_000787155.1). Classification (NCBI taxonomy): domain Eukaryota; kingdom Metazoa; phylum Chordata; class Actinopteri; order Gobiiformes; family Gobiidae; genus Scartelaos; species Scartelaos histophorus. Next base: position 26,935 of record KN499851.1, on the reverse strand, counting down.
TTTCTAATTTTGTCTTAATTTGTTGGGATTAAAACTGTTGTAAATATAAATTGTAGTTTTACACCAATCAAGAAAATAAAATAAACATGTTTTCTTATATTTGTATTTCTCAGATAATAATTTCTATGTACATTAGAGGAGTTTTTTTAGGTTTTAATGTTTTAATTTACATTTTAATGCAACAATTGGCAAATAGGAAGTCCAATTTTAAACCTAAAAAAATGACCAAATTGAAAAAAGTAGTGTGAATATTTTTGCAAAAATTTAAATATAATGATTTAAGTGTTTTTTGTTTTGTTTTTTATAAAATGAGAAGCCTAACTTGTCATAGGCACTTAAAAAATCGTGGAAAAATACAAAACTATTCACTGTTTGATTTTCTGGTTAAATCAACAACTTTACTAAGATCTGCTGTTTTGATTTTTGGCCAAGAAAAATAAATGGTTGTTGAACTGTTGCAAAATTGTGGTCATTTGTTTATGTAACATGAAAAAACTGAACTATAAATTAAACATTACACAGTGAATCAATAGAAAAGACCAGTTTAAACCTTTGGAAAAGTTCATTCGGCACTTTTGTTTAGACCGTTTCCATTAACAAATCGATCAAAGTGCAAATAAACACCAAACCTCCCCCGTTTTACCTGCTTTTAAACTGTGTATATGGCGTTTTAATAGCATTATCTAGTGATCCTAGCGTAGACTGAATATAGAAGTGGACTAAGACAGCTCCAGTCAACTGAAGCTCATCGAAGCCAGCAGTTATGGGCTGAATTTGGAATGGGAATGGGCTCTGGAAGACAATTGGAAATGTGACGACAACTTCCGGTGTATTTTCCGACACTGGGCTCGGCTACGGCTGTGATAAAACCCGCTGCAGTAAATAAATATGATCAGCGGTAAAATGAAGACTGAATACGTAAGCGCTGTTTGGAATAATCTTGGATAATTCGGGGTACTCGGAGTTGTGCGTCTGCAGGGAAATTATGAAAATTGAGTTATGGTTGAAATTGTTGCTTAGCCGAACGTAACTGAACGCTACAATGACATGTACATGTTTCTTGATTTTGTCAGACTTACAACTAGGGACATAACAATAACCGAAATATCGCGGTATCTTATCGTCAAAAGTCTCACTATAATATCGTGGACATCACAATATGTCGAATCACAACTTTCTTTGTTTAAATTTGTGCAGTAAAAGCTTAAAAAAAAAACAAAAAAACAAAAAAAAAACCAGAGGGAACTACATAGACCATGATCCTTTGCTGTTTCAGTGCAGACTACGTGAAGAAATAACTGTTTTTAAGCACTTTTAAACTTTATTTTTATATTATTACAGTACCAAAGGTTTATCATGGCATTTTAAAAGTAAAAAGTAGCTTGTTCACAATTTTGTAAACCTCCACAAAATTTCGGAATAAATATTGTACCATGAGATGCATATTGAGAAAATATCTTCCCGAGAGATTTGGATATCGTTTCAACCCTAATGTTTATTTGTTACTTGAATTTTGCACTTCAGATTCAAAGGTTTTTCATGAATATGCCGATAAATGTACAGAATGACTGGTCAAAGTATTGTTTTTATGTATAATATCGTAATACCATGAGTCTCCCCTCCATATCGTGAGCTTTCCCATGATGTTGCAATAAATATATCATCGTTCCGTGATGATATCGTATCGTGACACTTGGATATTGTTACACCTTTACTTTCTACCACAAACAGCTGCTGGAAGTTGTTATCTCATGTTTCCAAATCCACGCTTACTGACGTAATTTGTGACGTAATGTGAACAGAGCGAAAAAAAAAAGAAAAAATGTCAATGGAGCCAGAAGTGCGCCAGTGATCACTTCCTGTTTGGAAAGCATCGGCTAGCAGGTTAGCTATGTCCATTTATATATACAGTCTATGGCCATGCTAGTCATTTTTTGGCAATTTTAGCGCAAATTAGCTTTCGTGAGCTGGCTCCAGTGACCTCTGCAATTTCAAGTACTACATGACATCACACAGGACTGCCCTGATTAACCAAACATGTCATTGTCAGCGGAGTTTAGGTGTTTAATCCAGTTTTAATATTACTGTTTGAACTCAGTAACTTTTTCTTTTATGCTGTACTTGTAGTTGTATTTGGAAAGATTCATGCATGTTTGAACAACCATTAATCGCCTATTTACTTTTTTACTTTCTCCAATTTTATTTTCTTGATCGGTGACACACGTAGGACTTGGGGTTGTGTAGTCATTTTGATACAAATGAAAATAAAATCTATCCATCAGATGTGTGAATAGCTGCACAGCTCTTTGTCGTGATGACTTTTACAGTTTTTATTTATTATTATTCATTATTTATTTATTTTTTATTTATTTTACCACGATTTAGCCACTACACGGTCAATACAAAACAAATCACAAAAATATCACACTATAAAACCATTTGCATTTCTCAAAAAATAATAAAAAGTCACTGCAACTTTTACAATTTTCTTGAACTTACCAGGTGGCAGTACAGACTCCAATGTAAGATCTAAGTCTTATTCAAGAGTTAGTGGATTTATTTCTTTTATGAAGTCGTTTAAGATCAATATTGTGCTTTTTAAAATGTGGAAATTATAACATAATGATCCACGGGTGTCATAGGTTATAAATAACAGACACAAGTACAATGTGTCTTCTTTAAGGGCCCATATTATGATATTTTCTGTTACGTTATGTTGTTTCCTCATCGAAAATAAACCCAGGATTATGTTTTATTCCATTCACCCATGATTAACACACAAAACCTGCATATTTAGGATGGGTTCAACACGTGTGAATTAAAGAAAACGCAACTCCACGTCTGTTTTTGCGAGGTAACAGTATTTTAACTCATCTTAAACCTCACAAGAGTCAATTGTCAGACTTTAACTGAAACTGATGCACGTACAAAAGCCTTAATTTCTGCTTTCCTTCCCGATCCGTGCATGCAAATTCTGTTGACTAGTACAACTGGACTGTTTCGTTGTGGGTCAAGACCTCTCCGATGAAATGGTGCATGAAGCAATGGGAATAACGAGATGGTCTCTGCTCAGTGGGGGGAGCTACGCCGGACGATTCTGAAGCAAAACAAATCAACGGGCGATAAAAATGACTTGAAAACCTAAAGGTCCTATACTGTATTACACAAATTTGTCTCTTGTGAGCTTTAAGTCGTGTTGCAATGTTGGTACCTCTTCAGAAACGAACCTGGACTTGTGTTCTGATTCATCCACACATGAGTAAACCTTTATTATTTGTCTGTGCATGTTCAAAACTCAAAATGCTCTGCTCAATTTGCAGCTACATTTTGGCAATTCTAGCGCTGAAATTATCCAAATGATTCGAGCGAAAGTGTAAAAACAGCCTAAATAAGCAGGGTTTTGCGTGCCAAACATGCATGGATGAAATAAAACGCAACTCCAGGTATATTTGTGATGAGGAAACAACCTTGGGCACCTTAAACCGCGTACGGGCCCTTTAATATCCCAAAATAATTTCCCCAAATCCTCTCCTGTCCATTTGAATTGCGTTTCTGTGAAGCTGTCCTCCCCGTAATCGTCTGTTTACGCGAAGAGTTTGTGAGTCCGTAAATCCCCCGGCTCACCCCTCCCCCTGCTGGTCGGCGGTCAGATGACATGCTAATCTCAGAGACGCCTGCGCTAATATGGGATTAGCGCTGTGGCACGTAGCGGACCTTAGCAACAGCATGGATGACTAGCCACTGCACCGGACAGCTGACTCAATGGACGAATTTTATAATAACACGCTTAGAGGACCCAACAAATTTGCTTTATAATGATATTTAAAAGCTGTTTCTGCTTATAAACTGCTGTTATTAAAGCAGTTTTAAATGTGCCTTTTGTGTTAGGGTTAAGTCTGTGGAAAAAAATTATGGAAAATTTACTGACTCAAACACATTTTAGAACATTTAAAAACTTAATACATTGCTTGGGTATAATTTATAAAGTATAAATTGTTCGGTTGAGATATGCATCTTATTGTCTCTAAATTTCAGGTTAAATGGGGAATCCCAGTCATGTCAACGGCGAATTTGAGAAGTTTTGTAGCTTAAATGTGACATAAAGTTGGTTTATTTGTGTAAAAAGTTAAGTTTTCATATTTGTATTTATTGATGGACCCCAGACAAAACCTTTAATGCTGCACTGTGCAAAAATACCACTCCTTAAAACTAGAAAAATACACTTTTTATGATAAATTAAGCTAAAAACCAGTGAAATTATCTGCCAGTGCAGTAAGTGAAATTTACTTAAAATAAGAAAATATATCTAGGCCTTCAGAAATCTCAAAATAAAATAAAATCAGTTATTCTAAGCAATAATCTCAGTAGATCACTTAAAGTGATCTAAAATAAAGCATAAAACCTAAAAATACTCATCTTAACCCTTGTTTTGCTTGCATTCTAACTAGTTTATAGATATAAAAACTAAATAATAATTAAAAAAAATGAAATAAGCTCAATAATCGTACATGTTTAGTAGTCATTTTGTATATATCCCTTAAAACAAGATAAATAAGATTTTTTTGTCGATTTAAGAGAATAAGTCTTGCTTAGTTTGATGAAATTTGAAGTGTGTTATTGTTTTAATAATGTTCATGTTAATAATGCTCATGTTAATAATGTTCATTTAGCGTCATCACATATTTTATCACAAGTGGATAAACTGTTTTAGCGCTGACAGCATCGCTCGCTAACGCTGTAACTTAATTTAACCCTAGATCCATGTGTTCACCGCACAGACAGCGGCGTTTTCTGCACTTGTGCATCACCTGTGCTGCCAAAAAAAATAATCCGTCCATATATTATCACACCGTGATATAAACCGCAGGGCTCGAAGTGCGAGAAAAAAGTAGCAGCTTGTAGTCCGGAAATTACGGTATGTTTAAAATGACAGGAAGAAAGCATAGAACTACTGCAAAATAAAATCTGGAAGGTCAACCAAAGATGGCGTCGTATTGTTTTCACTGGCCTCAAAAATTATTTTCTCTTGCGCCTTAATTCCTCAGTACAGACTAGCTCCTCCCACCCAGATCACGTCTAGCGAGAGCTGCTAGAGCGGTGCTAGCGGAGGCTCAGAGCGCGGCTAGGCTAAATCTGACAAAGCTAACTTTTAGACACTTTGAGGATTTATATTGTGAAACTAGAAAAGAATCCTTACTAAAAGTTCTGGATGCCCTGTCAGCTGAACACGGGCAGTTTAAATTCCCCAAAAATGCATCGCGCTCTACGGAAGAATTATTTCAGGACCTAAGCTCCTGGGAGTTGCAGTACCAGGAGCGTCCACAAGTCGGTATGAACCCGGGACAGAGGGGGGACGCCTTATCCTTAAGTTTTGACCCAGAGTACGAGATCCCTGCTGGCTCATTTCTGTTTCTTCGCTTCTTTCTCCTCAATTCTGCAGAAAATAGGTAAAAAAAAGTAGAGAGTAGAGAAGATATAAACTCCTCACTAAGACCAGTAAAGTTTGAAGCCTCCCTCATGTTCACTCCTTTCTTCTGGAGTTTTCTTAGTCTGACACATTTGTTTTAAAGATGGAAAATGGAGGATTGAGGAGAGGAATCAAGGAGAAGGAAGTGAGGAACGAGAGTTGGGGCCTAGCGTCACGTCATGATTTCCAACCAGGAAGTAAAATTTAAAGCCTAAAACATCCCCAAACTTGGATAAAGAATTTTATTTTATTTTTACTTTCTCTTTATTATGTTTTAAGATATCACAGCTTGTACATCATAGACAATTACAAAGCTGTTAACACATATGTTAGAAAATGCAAATGTACAAGTACGTTTAGAAACCAAACAGTATAGATTATTTTTTCTTTGAAATTAATAACAGCTTTTTCAGATATTGTTGTTTTAGTTATTATTTTATTCTGGTGAACAGAGAAGTAATCAAGAATGAAAAATTATCTGATATTATATTATTGAATTCTGCTTCATTCTTTGACATCTCTGTTTGCTAAATTAACAATTTTGTGAAGCCGCCGATAACTGTGGTTGTGATTTTGGGCTATACAAAAATAATTGGATTGAATTGAATATAAATTATACAAAAACAAATCTAAACAAAGCAAAACAATAAGAATAATCAGGTAAAAAAAAGTTACTGGGATGCTAAAGTTACTGGGATAGTAGAGGAAACATGGGAGTCCACCTCTTAATAAAAAGCTCTGTGTGACGTCTTTAAGAATAAGTGATTTGCTCCTTTTGATAAATCTCTCTCACCTTTTCAATCCAAATATTATAAGTGGGTGGACCTGAGCCCAGCCATCTAATAGTAATACTTTTAAGCGCAGAGGTAAAATTCTTAAGAGGTATTTTTGGCTACTTTCTCCAAAACCATCTGGAATTCACCCTAGAATAGCCAGATGTGGTTCTTTATGAGTTCCTAAATAAGTGCCACAGTTTCGCCAACAGGTGTCAGGATTTACAGGATTAATTTTTGCTGTTTTCTCTGGTGTTCTGAAAAATCTTGTCATTACTTTCCGTTTAAACTCCCTCCAAAGACCAGAAGTCATCAGCAGGTGCTTCAGTGCAGACATCTCCCCACTGCTCATCAGTCATTTGAGTTCCAGTTTCAGCCTCCCCATCTTCTTCTCAGAGTGATATTATTGAAAATGCTTTGTAAAAGAGGCTTATTACTTTTGGAAGTTGTAGTTTTAAACAAGTGAGGGATCTAAAATGTTCTTCCATTCCTTGTGTTTTGTCAGAAAACTCTTTAACTGTAGATACCTAAAGAAATCTGAAGAGGGAAGCAGAAACTGAAACTGGCCTCCTAACTGTTCAAAAAACAACCAAGAATTGTATTTTTGAATAGTTTTTTTTAAGTAAAATCTTAAATATTATGATCTTAACTGTGTTTTAGTAAAATTAATAGTCTAACTCGTCATAGGCAGGATTACGCAACATGGTATAATGATATTTCTTCAACAAAAACATGAGGTTAGCTGTAAGATTTTGCGCTGTTCAAGCTTACATCACCCGTAAATATACAAAAACATGATGTAAAAACTGTGCACAAAAGCCTGACAAAACTCATGTGATGTGCAAGAGTTTCGCGAGCAGGATGCACGCTGATTGTGTCGTGATAACGCTGTGAGAAAGTCAAAAACGGAACTGAAACATTTCAACACGGTGATCTAATTTGATGTTTTGGCAGTTAATACCCAGCAGTAAAAGTTAAATACTCCATCTTTAAGCCTCTATATTTGTTTGTTTTATTCTAATTGGTCAATCCACGCCAAATTGTGCATATTGCATTTCCAAAAAGTATTATTCTTTGTTAAAATATTGTCCTTTTAGTCTTTTAAAGCTCTATTCTGCAACTTTTCTGATGGCTGCCTGTCTTGATTTTCACCTCGATTCCTCCGCAGTGTCTCAAACTCATCGCGCAAACATTTAAATCTTATGCAAACGCTCAGAAATGTAAAGAAAAACATGCATCTGTTGCTTCTCCACAGATCTGACCTAACATACTGTGGAACTGTGTCTCCATGGCAACAAGCAGCTGACGAAGTATTCACCAGAAAAGTTCGGTAATGCGCTTTTAATTTCCATGCACAATTGAAAAGAACCCTATGCGTTAAAAGTTTTTGTCGTGTAAAAGATGAATTATAAGTCTCACCAGCTTGTTTCTATGGAAATTTTATTGCTTTGCCCTGAATGTTCCAAAGTGTGGCATTTTTAAGGCACTGCACCAGATATCTGCTGTATTAAAAACATGAAAAAACTAGTCCATTTGAAACAGTTTGCAGTTTGTCCAAAGTTACTCCTCTCATCTCTATTTGAAATGTGGTCGTGGCCCGATTTTTGGTTTTAAGTCACAGTTTCACCGCCGAAACACAAAGTATTCAGCTGTGTTTCGCACTCTTTGCGCAATAAATAACGTCTTTTTGAGGATCAATTTACACTGGTTGAAACAAACGGATCATGTGACAGGAAGTTTCTGCACAGAGCGAAAGTTCACGCCAGGTTCATCTAATGTGGTTTTAGACCAAAAAGACCAAGTGAGATTAAATAGCTCTCCGGTTAAAGTTACTTAATTTATGGCTTTACATTAATGTACATGCACGTTTAATTATCTCACATTGTTTTACTGATTATACACTATATACTTTTATTATTATGTGCAGAATATTTATTTAGAATTGGCAAAACTGCATCATTATGTAAATTTAAAGTATAAGTTTTCTAGTGGAAAGTCCGTCTACCCTAAAATGTTCCGCAGTATAGATTAAACCTATCCATCGCCATGGAGACAAGCAAGTTACAGCACTAGGCCACATTACAGTTCAGATCTGTGGAGAGTCGCCGCTGTTCACAGAATGAATTATTGTATTTTTGAGCAACGCAAACACCCATAATGAATAAAGGTGTAAATGTTTAATGTTACACCACGGAATATCCTAGGTAACGCACTAGAAAAGTTGCGCAATGCGCCTTTAAAGTCTCTATACCTCGTCTTAAAAGCGTGAAAAGCAAAACTAGTTCCTCCTAAACAGTTTGTTATTCCTCATTTCATCCTAATTATTCACTTTGATGAGTTTATAAGCACTTTTTACAACTTTCAGCGACCAGAGCGTACGTATTTCCACTGTAAAACGAACAACTAGCATGCTAACTGTGCACTTCCTGATTAAAAGAGTAAAAATGCATTATAATCGGATGCAGACAGCCGACATAAGCGTCAAGATCTGCTTTTATGTACAATATAAATGGGAAACAGGCCCTTTAAATGTGCACAGTGTAACCAGATAAGTGTTATTTCTTTGTCTGAAATGTTCCACAGTACGGCATTTTGCTTATCTACCTTGCATTTATTCAATTCTGCAAGTTTTTAGTGCTGAAAAACATGCACTCTTACTGTGGGCTGGGATTGTTTTCCATCGATCTGACCCGTAAGGCGAAGCAATAGCGTCTCCATGGCGACAAGCAGAAGCAAAACAATAGCTCAAATGCAGCGCAAGTGTTAAGTCTAAATACGTTTGTGGCGTGAAAGCGAAAACTGAAAAACCGATGTGTGTTTTTTTTCACAGGAAGTCCGTTATTCAGATGCTTGTCATGTTTCCTGTCTGAGCCCTTTCCACCCACGGGAAAACAAACACATAAGACTACACTACTCCCTATGTGTGAGTTGCATTCAAGGACACGCGTTAAGCATTCTTTAAGCGCTAAACCGGACCTAATGTGCAAAAGTTCATTAAACCATGTACTAATTTCCTTTCTCGAAGCTGCGTTTGGAGGGATTCCTGCACGTTTAGCTGATCTTATTTGTCATTTTTCCGATCTGCCCACGTTTTCCGCTACTGAACTTACTTTGTTTTTTCCAGTTTTATGTTCTTAATCGGTGATACGTGTGGGATTCGGCAGCGTTGTGTAGTCATTTCGGTACAAATTAAAAGAAAGAAAACAAACCCTTTCTAGTTGCTAATGTGATCTGCAGCTATCCACAATTTTATAAAGCGAAAGTCAGTCGTTTTGTTTCTTTTAGTAAGTCGTTTTAAATGAATATTGCCGTTTAAAATGTCCAAAGTGTAACATAATATTCCACAGGGCTCATAGGTCATAACTATATACCAGACATAAGCACAATATGTCTTCTTTTCTTCCCTTTTAAGCAGACTTTTGGTCACCTTGCAATTATGGTGCGTTAATTTATCTTCCCGACTTGGAGATCCGAGGACATTGCCTAGCGACGCGCAAAATTTCCGAGATAAAATCCAAGATGGCTGCGGCTAGTGTCACTTTAGTACAAACTGTTTTCATTGTGTTTTTTCGCGTTTTGGTGGATTAAATGACGGTTTCAATCACTCGTTATACTGCAGAACTTGTCAGTAGTCGGTGTTGCCCATGTTTTTAGCTCATTTTCTGCTAGCTAACATGCCAAAATGATCGACTGTCACGCAACAGCAACACTTTGACTTCACTAATATACTGAATTATACTATTTATACTGAATTTTTCCACCAGGTTGCATAGTTGAAGCGCAGACTTATTTTGGAGCCTGGTACTCGGCCAATGCTAAAGCAACCGCAGCTTTCCGGTTAGCGAGTCGGACAAATGAAAACATAAAAAAAAAAACGCTTGAACCTCCTTGAAATGTGACGTCATATCCGGGATCCGAGTCCGAGTCGGATAAATAAACGAACGCAGCATTAGTTTTTCGCATTTTCAACCTTTACGGTGCAACATGTAACTTTTCAGGAGAAGCGTCCGTCAGTGCTTGTCGCTAGGACATTGCCTAGCGACAAGCACTGACACGCCCCTTTTCCTTGGACTCAGAACTCGGAGAAGCTCGGAAGAGACTGAGCAAAATTTCCGAGATAAAATCCAAGATGGCTGCGCCCAGTGTCACTTTAGTATGAACTGTTTTCATTGTGTTTTTTCGCGTTTTGGTGGATTAAATGACAGTTTCGGTCACTCGTTTTACTGCAGAACTTTACCGCGTAGTCGGTAGCCGGTGTTGCCCATGTTTTTAGCTCATTTTCTGCTAGCTAACATGCCAAAATGATCGACTGTTACGCAACAGCAACACTTTCACTTCTCTAATATACTGAATTATACTATTTATACAGATTTTTTCCTCCAGGTTGCGTAGTTGAAGCACAGACTTATTTTGAAGCCTGGTACTCGGCCAATGCTAAAGCAACCGCAGCTTTCCGGTTAGCGAGTTTCTCCGAGTTGGACAAATGAAAACATAAAAAAACGCTTGAACCTCCTTGAGATGTGACGTCATATTCGGGATCCGAGTCCGAGTCGGATCAATAAACGAACGCAGCATTAGTTTTTCGCATTTTCAACCTTTACGGTGCAACATGTAACTTTTCATCTCCATGCCCATTTAAATTTGCCAGGAACGTTTTAAAGTACAGAATTAAACATATCCATTTTGCATTTATTCAGTTATGTGTGTTTATAGTGTTAAAAAACAGCAGTCTCCATAGAGATAGAGACCTGTAATGCCAGAATGTGGGATATTTTAGGCCAAGCAATAACATTTTCATGGACCCAAGCAGGTAGTGGACCCCCTCTTCCAGAGAAGCTACACAATGCACCTTTAAAACAACATCTGCATTTGGATAACACACTTAATACACTATAAACTTACAAACTTCACCTCTTTCCAATGAGGCACTTTTCTGTCCTTTTCTGTGTGAAGGCAGAAGACGAATTTCCCAACAGTTTTGCATTCACTATTGTGTTGTTGAGTCGCTGAGTCATTGTTGTCTTCCCATGGTCAGTTTTGCATTTCATTTACATCAGATACTTGTCCTGGAGAGTCTAAGTCATAGAAAAACCCTTTGCATTACACACAAAATGATACAGAAATGTTGTCTATTTGCTAATCACGTAACTGCTAATCGTGGTACTAACAGTGTTTTTGGTTTCCGTGTAGACCCTGCACACCTGACTGGGCGACAAGTGCATTTAAAGAAAGTCCCTTAGCTCTAAATATTTAGCTCTTGTTTTGCTTTTGTTAATTTGTTATTTATTAGTACTAGCTCTTTTTCTGAAAACATATATTTCCGTTGCTGCAATGTACTGTTCTTTTCTATGAATCCGTGTTGAGTTTCTGTTCCTTCTAAGCCAGAACGAAGCACTAAATCCACTTTCGCTTCTACTAAACTGTTTATATAGCGTTATAAAAGCACTGTTGTAACGTTCAAGTACTACATGACATCACACAGAACTACTCTGATTACAGCGAGGCATTTCAGAGTGCAAACGCCTGGCTGTGGGGGCAGAGTTTGAAGTGTGCATACTCGTTAGACCAATCCCAGTGCTCCTTATAATCCCCAGACCCCGCCCCTCTTCTTCTTTAGTCCTCCAGGTTGCAGCTCTATTTGAACTGTTTGTGGGAGGAGTCTAGAGGTTTAGTCCATGGATCTACAGTAAAAACCAGATAAGGTGTTCCCAATCTGTCCCGGCTCAAGAACGACTAGTGGCTGCTGCAGGTACTGCAGCTCCCGGGAAATTTGGCCTAGAAAAAATTCTAGAGCACACTGAATTTTTTGGGAATTCTCCATAGAGATAGAGACCTGTAATGCCAGACTTTGGGATATTTTAGACCATTTCTACACACGGGTTCATAGCCACAGGATTTCTTTGAGGAAAACGGGAAAGCACTGGCTAAAATAACAGACTGTGAGCCACCAGTATTTCACAAAATGCGGACAGGGGGCTGATCAGGTGCATCGCCAGGTAAAGAAACTAGTCCCTGAAAAGAGTTTTGGCTCTGGGGGCTAAGGTACACATTCATAAAATTTCTCTTAAAACATTAAAAAAGTTAAAGTGTACAAACAGGCGCTTGCCCGTATTGAGGAAGCAAATGCGGAAAAGAAAACTATTTTGGGCCCATACCCCAATAAGCACAGACAATTGATAAGAATTATGAGTTCACCTTTCAAATTGTATTATAGTTCTATGGTTTAGTCCCACTATAATATATTTGAAATTATTTATTTAATATTTGTGCTAAGCTTCACGCTAAAAGCCAACATTTATTTATTTATTGTTTATTTCATCCATAAAGCATAAAAAATACATCATCTGTGTCATAACATCCAAATAAAATAAAAAAAAAAGAATGAAAAGTAGCAGAACAAAGAGTAATCTTATGTTATCTGCTTCTCTTCCCTTTGTAGACAAACTCCAACACCAATAGTTACTTCAAAACATTTTAAATCAGTACGTTTCATTTCAGTCACAATTAATAATCAGTTGCAAACAGAGATGATCACTTTCATGCACAACACTTAGTTTTCTTTTTTATACATATACATTAAATGCCATTAATGCTGCATCGTTCTTCAGTCAAAATTTGGTTTGGTAACCTTGCGGTGAAGGGGAGATCACTTACCAACTACACCACTGTTGCCCTCGTAAAGTATTGGCCGTATAAATGCATAAAACCAAACATTTTCCTTATCTCGTGGTCCATGTTCTTACTGTTGACTCCAGCCGATGATTTTGAGACATTTACAGTTGAAACAGTCCCTCTGTCAGCAAGATTAACTTATCTGGAAAACACAGCGGCTTAGACTGAAGGCTCTGAAAGCAAACTATTTCTAACATGTGTGTGAAAATGTGGCCCTTAACAGTGTTGCATACTGCACACCGCACACTACAGCAGCCCTGTATCTGATTGGCCCCTGTTCATACTCCATTGTACACACATTTTATCAACGTTTCAACAGACTCTGAAACTAATGGGAGTTCTGGCAAGTTTTCTTTTAGCACTATTTTAATGGGTTTTGTCATGTACTTTTTGCTGTACTTTTGTGTATGCTGTGCTGGGGTGATTGCATTTGCTCAAGAAGTGGCGGCTGAAGTACTACATTTTGTTCTTGAAGTAAAAGTACATATACATGACATGCCGTAAATTAATAAAGGCAAAAGCATTTTATTTCCACAGGTGAGAGCCTTGTTTTTTTTGCATCTTTAAATTGACTTCCCTTCCCCAAAGAGGAAGAGTGTTTTTTCTACTGTGTATTATCCTCTGGTCCAGGAAGCGCTCCTTTTGAAACTTTTTTATAAGAATTTTTGCAGAGATTTGTTGAACAATTAAAGCAAATGTAGTGAATGCGATGAGCTAGTTTGAAGTGATTCAATTGATTTCTTAAATTTGTAGCTAATATGTGTTTTTTTTTTTGTATTAGGTTTGCTCAAAGTTGGGACTGAAACTCAAATTAAATGTACTTAGCAGGTCTCAAACCATAAAGGAAAGTACTTTTTACTTTTCAGTCCAGATCTAAAGTAGGTGAGTAGAAAGTACAGATGCATGTTCTGAAATGCAGTGAAGTAAAAAGCAAAACGTATCCATGATAAAATGTACTTGAGTGAAGTGCAGATACCTACAAATTGTGCTTCAGTATTGTTCTTTTACTTTAGTACTTTAGTGTTTGCTGTACGAGGACAGGTATAAAGCAAATTATGTGTAACTTTTCAGGTGGAGGGTCTGTCAAATGGTTTTCTTCATGGAGATGTTATTACTTTATCTGGAATGTTTCACAGTTTGGCTTTAAGACTTTCTATCGTCATGGAGATCAAACCACACTGTAAGTATAAAACATTTGTCTTCTCATGATTGAGATGTACGTGAGATGTGCAGGACAGTGTTTCCATGCACTGGAGATTCCAGTTTATGTGTTCATCATGTACCTAATATACTTATATACTGTTCTATATGAGCACATACCAAACATACCTACTGTTTCATGTTCAAGTACTTTGACCTTACACATTAAAAGAGTTCACGCTAGGCCAAATACAGATTTGTTTGGCTGAAAGACAGAGGTCATCACCCTAACATTTGACTTATTTAGCAATGAATGAAAGATGTTTGAGTTTCATATCCACAGTGAACTTCCCGTAACAAAATGACAATCAAGAGGCAACATTTTCCACAGTCCGTAACAATACTGACATCCCCAGACTCAACACTCACACAGGACAGTGGTGGACAAAAACAGAAGGCTCATGTTGTTTGTTAATGCTAAGCCCTCGAATGAAATGCAGAGGATTC
>KN499851.1:0-12366 GCA_000787155.1 Scartelaos histophorus | reverse complement strand
AGGGAAAGAAGAAAGAAACGAATTGCGAATTACCAAAATGGGCTTTCAGTAAGACAAAGAGAGCCGAAAAACAGGACAACAAAAAATCAGAACCCAGGCGAAAAGGCGTAACTATTCCTTACCTGGCTGGTGTTTCTGAAAAAGAGGATTTTCAGACAACATGAAACCAAACAAAAACAGCCAAACAAACACTTTAAGACACAAACTGGTCCCCCCAAAGGACAAAACTCCGAGCCACAAATGCAGCAATGTGGTCGACTCCATTCAGTGAAGTGAAGACTGAAGTGAGCGCTACTCTGGAAAACAAAAGAGCCGCTTCACAAGAGACGGGAGAGCAGCAGTGGACTTCAGTCTGCTGTAAACTTCCACCTTTGAGGACAGCGAGGTACAGATCTGAGCCAGAGAAAATAACTGGTTTGAGAGGCTATTGTTAGGGAAGAGAATCCTTCCTTAAACAGAAATGTAGGCATCAGACACCATTTATCTCCCATTTATAACTCTATTCTCAAACCTGAATCAAAACAAACAGGGCGAGCCAGATCAGGCCCAAAGTAAACACCCGTCATGGGCCTGTGTTTTTATTAAGCTGCTTATGACTTACACTCAGGACGAGTTCAATAGACTGAGCCAACGAACAGTAACAGGAAATGAATAGGTGTTAGTTTCTACGTCATTTCACTGTAATTAGCTGGATATAAAGCTGTGCCCTCCAACGTCTCACCAGAACTGAAGAAGAAACTTGGATGAGCCGCAAAATGTATTTGACCAAATAAACTTTTGTCCAGTTGACCAATTGAATTTTTGCTTTTGCCATGGACTCTACCTGGACGACTGGGGGATTTTACAGACTGCATATGCAAATCTGTTTCGCAATTCTTCAAATGTTTTATTTATTTCCCGATGTCAGAGATCTTCACCATAGATTTCAAGCCTGTCAGTTACAGGATGTTATTTTTTCTGTGGAGTGCATTGCTTCAGGTCTGTTTGTAATGTTCCAGCGTTGCACGCTATGTTTTTTCTGCTGCTTTCCACAGAGATTCATTGTGCCAGTACAGTCGCAGCGCATCCTCCTGTGCTCTACATGCCTTAAGCTGGACTTTTGACCGTAGCTTCAGTCTTAGATTTGGATTTAGCTTTGGGGACGCCATAAAATATTACCTGGGGGCAAGACTTAATGTTTTGTTGCAACTATGGGACCAGAGAGTTCCAGCTTCTGCAACAACTGGGCATTAAAAGATGTTACGTAAAAGAGCACAGGTCGAGGCGAGCGTCCAAGCAGCTCTCCTGTCCATCACACCGAGTCCTCAGGGTTTAGGGGAGGACGGGGTCGTGGATCACAGATCTCCTTCGTGCACTGTTGGTCTCGAAAGGCCAAGTGATGCATTCACTCTGTGTCTCGGACTCTGCATTTTCAGCAGCTCTGTAGGCTACGGTAAAAGTTCAGTCTGGGTTTCCGAGCATGTCTTTCATGTGCACGCATCAGCTGTTTCTCCTTTACCTTTGGATTTGGCTCTGCATGAGGCTGAAAGATGTATCTGAGGCGTGAGCGCCTATAAGCAGATATCTGCAGTAAGTGATTAAAAAAATGAAAGTTGGATACAAAGATCAAATCCGTGAGCAAGTTCTCATATTCTGTAGATCTATGCATTTGTGCACAGAGGAGAAACTGCACCGTCCTTTTGCTCAGACTCGAAGCTCATGACAACAATGTATTTTTTACATATTAGAACTGTGGTGAAAAAGAAGAGCAGTTTCTAATGGAAAATCAGGTGCAACACACCCACACACAGCACACACACACTTTTAAAGTTTGCACTCTTAATTCAGTCTTAGTAAACATGCCCTCAGTTGGTCAAAATATCCAATTAACTTGATGTGAAAGTGTTAGAGCCAGAGCAGTTCGGGTGCTGAACCCAGAACCTTCTTGCTGTGAGGCATGAGTGTTATTTTGATGTTTTTCATGAGCACATTCACCTCGGTTGTATTTAATCTGGGTTACATCTCACTGTGGTTATCAGAGGGCACAATCTTGCTAAACAAATATTGTAAAGCAGAAATCATGCCAGTATCAGGGTTACAAATGAGCAAGGAAGAGGTCAGAGCTGCTCTAAACAAATACATTACAACGCACAATTTCAGCCTCATTTATTACGCTGCTTTTCTGATTATTTAAACTCTGGGACACTTACAAATAATAATATATAAAGTGTTTCGACTGAACTGGCGACATCAACACCAGGCAGAGTTACAGGTCACATCTGTGGAGAGGATATAAGGTATTTTTGAGCAATAAAGACATAAAAGTAACAGAACTAAAGCGTATTTATCTTCCGTTTTGTGGAATATCCGGCACTTGCTTGTTGTTTCCACAAAGATGCCATTGCATTGCCTGGAATGTTACACAGTATTGCATCAAACTTATCTTATATTTGTCGTCTTTGTTGCTAAAAATGTGACATTTAGTATTTCCAGGAATCTCCCATCCAAGTGCCAACCATAAATTATTCTTACCTTGAAAACGCAGGCAGTGGATCTCACCAGAAAAGTTACATGGTTTAAAATTATGATAAATTCTGCATATTATGTGTTCTATTAAAAGTCTTATATTATGCTAAATTGTCATGTTCTGATGTTGTTGCCTCCTGAAGTCATGAATACTTTATTCTTAGTCTGCTTCTGTACACCTCAAAAAATAAACTGAATAAACAACAATATAAAACTCCAGATGTGTGTTTTTATTGAGAAAACATTGTAAAACTGCATATTATGAGCCTTTCAAACAAAATGCCACATATCTCGATTTTGTACAATGGTTGGATGTTTGTACAATTTAACTGAAAACAGATCTTGACCTGCTCTACGTTAAGAAGTTAATGTTCACACTTATTATGTTTTATTATTTTATGACTTTCTTTGACTATCAAACTAGTTATCAAAAGGAGGAAGCTCTTTATTACATTTACTACAGTACTTTTTGAACATGCTGTAGCTCATTTCTCACAGTAGTTTTTGCACCTATACTTTTACTTCTACTTGAGTGATATATTTGAGCGTGTTTTTACTTGAGTCAAAGTTTCGGTTTCTCTTTCCACAGTGAATCAACAGTACAAGTGACAAAGCTTATGATAATACGAATTCATTTGGACATTTGCGTTTTTATTGTTCTGTCATTCTACTTCAAACCAACTTGGATCACCACTTTGTAGTTCTTTTGGAGTAATATTTGATTTGACTGTATACAGTACATACGAAACGATCTTTGGCCTGAAAATTAAAATCAAAATAAGGCGTGTAGAACTTTCTTATAAAACAGGATGTGTGACTTTGCTCTCATTGCTCTAGTTCCTGAAACGTGCTATCCAAAGACAAGAGAAGTCTATATAATAATTTAAAACGTGTAAAATAATGTGTAAAAGGTGCACGGTGTAACTTTTCTGGTGGAGGATACGTCATCGCTCCACAGTACGGCATTAAACAGCTCTATTGTATATTTACAGGTGGTTCTATACCGAGAAAAACAGGCTGTAAGCGGAATTAGGTTTAAAGGTTAAAGCAATAATATCTTCATGGAGAAAAGCATTTGATTAATCCTCCTCCAGAAGTTACGCAATGCGCCTTTAAAGCTACTACTAAAGCTTCACCCGCACATTCAGACTCGCCGGCACCCACTGATCTTCTGTCTGCTTTCTGATTGGACCAAAACACCAAATTACCAACTTTTGTCATTATAAATCACCGTTACATTTGTGATTAAGAAAAGCTACATTTGTTTATACCTCGTATTGCAGATAGTTTAAATCAAAATGCAATGTACAATTTCTGTAAAATCGACACTCACTGTTATATCTAAGTTACAGTGTTATAATTTTGTTAATGTTTTACTTAAGCTAATAACCTTCCACTAGAAAAAGTTGCATGATCTTTAATATAATCAATATAAAAGTACAGTTTGTCTCAGTACACAATATCTTTTTCTGAAATCTAGACCGCCTACAATATGTTTTTTTTAATTTTATTTTACAGTATTTGCTTCACCGGGCTTCACAAAATTCTTGATTTGACCAGGAGAAAATTAGAAAATAAGAAAATTAGAAAATCACTGGTTACTAGAAATGTAATTTAGAAGGTGTGGCAGCAAAATCTTCCACTGTAGATCTGCTTAAAGGTCCTATATTATGCAAAATTGACTCTTCCATCCATCCATTTTCTTCCGCTTATCCAGGGCCGGGTCGCGGGAGCAGCAGGGACTTCCAGACCTCCTTCACTCCAGACACTTCCTCCAGCTCCTCTGGGGGAACCCCGAGGTGTTCCCAGGCCAGCCGGGAGACATAGTCCCTCCAGCATGTCCTGGGTCTTCCCTGGGCCCTCCTGCTGCAGCCAGGAGGCATCCGAAACAGATGCCAGAGCCACCTCAGCTGACTCCTCTCAATATGGAGGAGCAGCAGCTCTACTCCGAGCTCCTCCTGTGTGACTGAGCTCCTCACCGTATCTCTCACCCTGCGGAGGAAGCTCATTTCGACCGCTTGTATCCCCGATCTCGTCCGTTTGGTCACTACCCAGAGCTCATGACCAGAGGTGAGAGTAAGTCTTATACAATGACCACATCGCTGCCGACACTGCACCGATCCATCTGTCAATCTTACGCTCCATCCTCCCCTCACTCGTGAACAAGACCCCGAGATACTTAAACTCCTCCACTTGAGACAGGGACTTTCCACCCATCCAGAAAGGGCAAACCACCCGTTTCCGGTCGAGAACCATGGTCTCGGGTTTGAAAGAGTTGATCTTCATCCCAGCTGCTTCACACTCGGCTGCAAACCGCCCCAGTGCTGCAAGTCCTGGATCGAAGAAACCATCAGGACAACATTATCTGCAAACAGCAGAGACGAGATCCTGTGGTCCCCAAACCGGACCCCCTCCGGCCCCTGACTGCACCTAGAAATCCTGTCCATAAACACTATGAACAAGACCGGTGACAAAGGGCAGCCCTGGCGGAGGCCAACACGCACCGGGAACAGGTCTGACTTACTGCCGGTAATGCAAACACAGCTCCTGCTCCGGTCGTACAGTGACCGGACAGCCCTTAGCAAAGAACCCCAGACCCCGTACTCCCAGAGCCCCCCCCACAGGCGACCACGAGGAACACGGTCGAATGCTTTCTCCAGCCTTGCCCCCGAGGAGCGTCCGAGTCCCCAGCCTCCGAGTCCCCAGCCTCGGCCTCCTCTTCGGAGGACATGACGGTGTTCCTTCCCCTGCCCAACAACATCCCCAGTCAAGGTCAGCAATTCCCCCCCACACTGTAAACAGAGTTGGTGAAGAACTGCTTCCCCTTCCTGAGGTGCAGGACGGTTTGCCAGAATTTCTTTGAGGCCTTCCGATAGTTCTCCTCCATGGCCTCCCCGAACTCCTCCTAGGTCTGAGTTTTTGCTTCTGCGAGTCGCGGCTCACATGGCCTGCCAGTAGCCATCAGCTACTTCAGGAGTCTCACGGGCTAGCAGGGCCCTGTAGGCCTCCTTCTTCAGCCTGACGACATCCCTTACTTCGGTAACCACCCCCGGGTTTGGGTATTGCCCCCACAACAGGCACCACAGACCTTACGGCCACAGCTACGAACGGCCGCATCAACAATAGAGACCGAGAACAAAGCCCACTCGGACTACATTTCCACAGCCTCCCCAGGGATCCAAGAGAAGCTCTCCCGGAGGTGTGAGCTGAAGGTCCCTCTGACAGAGGGCTCTGCAAGATGTTCCCAACGGACGCTTGGGCCTACCCGGTCTTTCCAGTTCCACCTCCGCCAGCGAACCCAACTCACCACCAGATGGTGATCAGTTGACAGCTCAGCCTCTCTCTTCACCCGAGTGTCCAAGACACATGGCCGGAGGTCAGATGACACAACAAACAAGTCGATCATTGACCTCCAGCCTAGGGTGTCCTGGTGCCACGTGCACTTATGGACACCCTTGTGCTCGAACATGGTGTTCGTTATAGATAAACTTTGACTAGCACAGAAGTCCAATAACAGAACACCACTCAGACACACCACACCATTCAGATCAGGGAGGCCATTCCTCCCAATCACCCCTCGCCAGGTGTCACTGTCATTGCCCACATAAGTGTTGAAGTCTCCCAGTAGAACAACGGATTCCCCAGTCGGTGCACTGTCTAGTACCCCTCCCAGGGACTCCAAGAAGGCCGGGTACTCTGCACTGCTGTTCGGTCCATAGGCCGACACAACAGTGAGAGACCTGTCCCCGACCCGAAGGTGCAGGTACGCGTCCCTCTCGTTCACCGGGGTGAACCCCAACACGAGCAGCACCAGCCCCACCGCCGCTCCCCGTGGGCAACTCCAGAGACATGGAGAGTCCAGCCTCTCTCAAGGAGTTGGGTTCCAGAGCCCACGCTGTGTGTGGAGGTGAAGCCGACTATATGTAGCCAGTAACGCTCGACCTCCCGCACAAGCTCAGGCTCCTTACCCCCAGCGAGGTGACATTCCATGTCCGGTGGGCCCGCGGGAGGACGGCCCCACGTCGCTTCTTTGGGTTGTACCCAGTCAGGAGAGGGCCCGGTCACCAGGCGCTCGCCATCGAGCACCCACCCCAGACCTGATTCCAGGGTGGGGCCCTGGTGTCACCATTCCATGTGAAGTAACTGGCCTATTGTTTGTTTCATTCACTCTGGTTTGAGTAACACTTTATTATTAGTCTGTCCACATCTCCAAAGCTCAAAATGCTCTTTTCCACCTTATGATGTCATGAGGCAGTACTTTTCAAGATAACAATTACATTTTTACCTTTTATTTAGCAGAGATTGGCAATTCCAGCAGTGAAATTATCCAAATGATTTTTTCCTGAACTCAGCCAAAATATGCAGAGTTTGTGTGTTAAAATGTGTGAATGAAACAAAACACAACTCCGGGTGTGTTTGTGATGAGGAAACACTACAGTTTTCCTGTTATTACGCCATGGGGTATTGATTCTACAGCATGGTAAGTTAATGTTTTGCTAAAGCTTCTTCTTCCTCTAAAAAAGTTACACAATCAATATTTAATATAGTCTATATGAAAAGCACAGTTTGTCTCAGTACACATGATCTTTTTCTCAGATCTAAACCGGCTACAGTATCGATTTATTTAGTTAATTTATCTATTTTTGTTAGCTTTTCTCATTCCAGACAACGCAGAGACCCCGTTCCTTTATTACAAGCAACTCGACGCTGCCGCTGCACATTTCCCATCGTCTGCTCCGTCCGTGAACGCGTCCCCGTCTGTACGCTGCTCTCCTGTTGCTTTGAGGGAGGAGAGGAGCGAGGAGGAGAGGAGAGAAGCGCGAAGGGAGGGGGCCCGGGCAGAGCGGAGCGGAGCGGAGAGGCAGCCCGGTGATTTTCCACTGCCGCTGATGCCTCTCCTCAAAGCCCCCGTCTCGATACAAAGGTCAGAGCGAGCCGAGCTTATAATAGGCGAGCGACGCGTGCGGATCTCGCAGTCTGTCGCGCGGAGACGGTACGGACACGAGCACGAAGAATCGATGAAAAATTTACAAACAAGGGACTTCACTTTTTAAGGACGATAAAAGGACAAAATCAACAGACATCGCATCAACTCAGGTAAGACGCACGCTTTTACGCACGGTTTTTGGGGATAAGTCCGGATGATAGTTTGATGCGTTTAACAGCAGTGCTTTCATTTCTATTACTTACACGTTTCTTAAAACAAACGAAGTTATATTGTACTATATAAGATATTTTTTTAAGGATTTCTTTGTATATATTCATTTTTTTTCTTTTTCTTTTTTTTCTTTTTACTCAATTATCTTCCTTTGCGCCTTTTGTGCGCTAGAGACACTACCTGTCTTCTTCCTCGTTCAGCGCGCACCAGTCGCTCGTTAAACCACCCCTACCTCAAATTAAGCATTCATTTGCGATCTTTGAACAGGGCACGAGCAAGTTTTTATAAAGCAAGAACAGCGCGTACTCCTGCGTTACCCCCAGTGCGTAAAGGCTGCCGTATGGCTCCTAGCGTGGCTCGTTTCCAGGGCTCCGTTATATCGCGCTCGTGTGAGAAATAGGGGAATCGTTGGGCGGAGGGGCGATGATGCTGGAGACGACGCGCGTTGCCAGCCAGTGTGGCCCGTCCGTCTCTTATCTCGCACGTCAAACCCTGAACGCCAGAACGGTTTTTACGCGTAAATCTTGAAATTTTGAAATCA
Organism: Scartelaos histophorus; assembly: GCA_000787155.1. Taxonomy (NCBI): domain Eukaryota; kingdom Metazoa; phylum Chordata; class Actinopteri; order Gobiiformes; family Gobiidae; genus Scartelaos; species Scartelaos histophorus. The sequence continues at coordinate 4,162 of KN499851.1, read as the reverse complement.
ACGCCAAGCACTCCTTCTGGTTTAATTGTCATATTTAGTCCCGTTAACCAGTGGCTTCTGTATTTTTTTTTTATTTATTTTTTTTACTAGATTTGAACATTGGAGGATTTCTTTTGTTGCTGGAGTGCACGCGTTTTGATATGAGAATGGACAAAAAAATACAGTGATGCAAATTATAGGCTATTGTTCTAAAATACCTAAATGAAAGGGTAGGTCTGTGTTTTAGATGTTGCTTTTAAGTAAGATTCCTACCAAAAATCTAATTCTAATTGAAATAAGTTTAACATAACTTGTCATTGCATTTGAAATGGTAAAAGTAAAGAAGTAAACCTATAATCAATGTAATGTATTGATATGTTTGCTTAGCCCATATGAAATGAATTGACTTATTTTGCTGTTATGGTGCTTGTGTAATTGCAATTTTGTCTTTTTGAGTGCAAAAAAGTGTTTGTTTAAAGATAATTTTGATGATATAAACAATTTTTATTCGTTCATTTCAATGTATTTTGGGAGGTCCCAAAATCACGACAGTATTCACCTCCTTGGGCTTCAAAAATTGCTGATTTGACCAAGAGAAAGTTCGAAAATCCAACAAAGAAACTGTCACTGGTCAATAAAAATCTAATTTAGAAGGTGTGGCAACAAAATTTTCCACTGTAGCCACACTTAAAGATCCTATATTATGCACAGTTGACTCTTTAAGACGTGTTATAGTGTTGTAACCGCCTCAAAAACATACCCAGAGTTGCGTTTAGTTTCATTCACACACGTCTGACTAATCCTTTATTATTAGTGTGTCCACATCTCCAAAGCTGCAAATGCTCTGTTCCACCTTGTGATGTCATGAGGTGGTAGTTTTCAAGTTAACAGCTACATTTTTAGCTTTTATTTAGTAGAGATTGGCTATTCTAAGGCCGGAAGGATCCAAATGACTTTTTTTTTTTTCAAACTTGAATATGCAAAACACAACTCCAGGTATGTTTATGAGAGGAAACAACATTATATAAGCCTATTAGCATATTTTTTGGGCTTGGTTCCTTTTATCAGTTTGGTTTCACATTCCAAATTTGGACGTGTTTTGCATTTAAGATCCGCAGACAGTGGTCATGTCGGTGCCTTGCGGTCGCACAGTGTAAGATATAAGAAGTTAAAGGCGGATCTTGTAACTTCTCTGGCGGAGGGTCAGTCGGACGCTTTTCTCCGCGACTCTGGAGATTTTATTGCTTCGTTTTAAACCTTTTACCATCACGGAGACCAAACCAGACCAAGTTACAGGTCAGATCTGCGGAGTGGCGACCCAGCTTACAGTCTGAATATCTGTTTCGAAAGGTATTATTGAGCAATAAACGCATCTGCGATTCACTAAATGTAAAGTAGAGCTGTTTTATGTCACACTCAGGGACATTCCTGACAGAGCAATGACATATCCACAGAAACCAGCAACCAAAAAGTTACACAATGCAGCTTTAAGATAATTTCCTCTGCAAATATTGAACTAAACTGTTTGCATTTATTTCAGTTCCCAGTTCCTTCGCGGTGTCTTTAGTTCTGTATCTGTATGTTATATTATAGCATTTTTTTGGCAATTATTTTCACGTGAACTTTACTTAACGTCAAATTGAAGGCTCCATTATAGATTTTAGATGTCAGTATTAGCAAAGATCGGTTGTTCCCTAGCAACTATTAAACAAATATTTCACTTGTCGCCACGGTGAATAAACGCGCCGTATGAACAGGGCGGGACCGTAATACGATGACTCTTTATCTTTCCTGCGCAAATACGGCTCATAATGTGGAAAGGAGATACGCGAATGAAATAAAACGGCGTTATTATTTCCGCGCGTACGCAAATGTGCCCAGCAGAGGGCGCTAGGCATCGCCCCCGTGCATTAAAGTGTGTTTAGTGTTTCTCGCCGCTTATTCTTCACCCACAAATGCGACGGTTTACGGTTTGATCCAAGCTACTGCACTCAGCATCTAGAATCCTTCGTACACTGCTGGACACTACTCCCTACTACTGCAACTACTACTAATTAGTACTAAAAGTCGATTTTGATACTACGGAATAGTCTCGATAGTCAATTCTGATACCACGATGTTAATAAAAACACTATAGAATAGAATCGTAGTACTTTCTTTTATATCTCTGTATTCCCTTTGTCGTTCAGGTATTTTCCGTAGTGTCCTTGGACGTATACTAGTATTTTTATACTTTTTAGACTTGTTCTGATCATTCTAAAGCTATTCAGGTTTATTTCTGTGCTGCGAATGTGACTTTTTTTAACAGCAGGACCTAACATTTTCAATATTTTGCTTACAATCCTACTACATCTATGGTAACTCTACTCTTAAAGACACGCTATGTAACTTTTCTGGTGCAGGGTCCACCACCCGTGCATCGCCATGGTAACGGTATGCTTCACCTGTAACGTCTCATTGTCGATTACGTTTATTATTACGTGGGTTTTTATTCACCAAAAATGTATTTTTTTTTGTGGGCTCGCCTCTCCACGGATCTGGCTTCGGTTACCTGCCGCTTCCACGGAGACGGACTTCGACAAACTTGCAGAAATTACTTGGATAAAGTAGCTTAATGTAGGATAATGTCGCGATATACCAGATTATAATAGCAAAGGGTAAAAAATATGAATGGTAAATGATAAATAAGTGTCATTTATAAGCGGAAAAGTTACACAGTGCAGCTTTATTACTGATGCAGCGCTGAAAATAAAATGTCAGTGAGGTTTTGTATGTGGCCGTTTAAAAGTACTTTATTGGAATATTGTGGTAACGTGAGTCAGCGGCGGTTGTACTGGGAATACGCGGTGGATTTTGTGAATGAGACCCGTGGGAAGAAATATCTGGACGTTATAAAAAGGCATTCACACCGGCCGACGGTCCAAGAGTCCAGTGATGCAGGCGGCGCCCCACTGTGGAGCGGAGGATTAAGTTACGTGGAAAATTTAGACGCGATGACGGGGTAATATTGTGTAACGGGACAGGGCTTTTTCAAACGCCAGTGAGATCTCAATGGGTTGGGTTAAAGGGAAAAAAAAGAAAAAAAAAAGTTGGTTTGGCGTAGAGCAGTTATTGCCGTGGTAACAATACATAATGGGACTCTGGGATGAAGAGAATATTATGCAGATGTTACTAGAGTTTTGTCAAAGGGGAGAGAGGGGTGAGGCGCAAAAGGGGAGAGAGGGGTAAGAAAGGATGGGGTCTGGAGGACTAAAGGGGAGATTATGAGTCGGAACTAAAGGGAAGAGTGACAAGGGGTAAAAGGGGAAAGAGAGGTCAGATGGGTTGAGGTTTGGAGGACTAAAGGGGAGTGTAAGAGGGGAGAGAATGAGGGTTTAGGTTTGGAGGACTAAAGGGAAGACTATGAGGGGGGAGGTCTGGAAGACTAAAGGGAAGAGTGACAAGGCTCAAAAGGGGAAAGAGGAGTGAGAAGGGTTGAGGTTTGGAGGACTAAAGGGAAGAGTAAGAGGAGGGAGGAGGGTCAGGATCTGGAAGACTAAAAGGGAGACTAAGAGGGGGGATGAGGGTTGAGGTTTGGAGGACTAAAAGGGAGAGTAAGAGGGGATATGAGGGTCAGGATGTGGAAGACTAAAGGGGAGACTATAAGGGGGGAGGTCTGGAAGACTAAAGGGAAGAGTGACAAGGCTCAAAAGGGGAAAGAGGAGTGAGAAGGGTTGAGGTTTGGAGGACTAAATGGGAGAGTAAGAGGGGGGAGGAGGGTCAGGATGTGGAAGACTAAAGGGAAGAGTTACAAGGGGCAAAAGGGGAAAGGGGTGAGAAGGTGATGGGGTCTGGAGGATTAAAGGGAAGAGAAAGAGGGGGACGGAGGGTCAGGGTCTGGAGGATTTAAGGGAACAGGACAAAAGGGGAGAGAGGGGTGAAGATGAGAGGTGGAGTCTGGAGGACTAAAGGGGATAGAGGAGTGAGGAGGGTCAGGGTCTGGAGGACTAAAGGGAACAGGACAAAAGGGGAGAGAGGGGTGAGGATGAGGGATGGGGTTTGGAGTGCTAAGGGGGAGAATAAGAGGGATGAGGATGAAGAGTGGGGTTTGGAGGACTAATAGGGGAGAGAGGGGTGAGAAGGGATATTGTTGGGAGGACTAAAGGGGAGAGTGGCGAGGACAAAAGGGGAGAGAGGGGTGAGG
>JACN01034070.1:0-17398 GCA_000787155.1 Scartelaos histophorus | reverse complement strand
GATTATCATTATTATTATCTTGATATCAACATTCATTCATTCAAATTACCCTTTTTATTTTATTCGTATTATTTATTTTATCTATCTATATTTTATCTTTTTATTTATTATAGTTACCAAGATTACCAAGATATAACAGCCACTCATTGTGCTCACGTGTAAATAGTTCATATGAATTGCTGTAGAAATGTCTGAAGAATAAAACAAAGATCATTATGCTAAATTAGGTGACAGGAGTTGGATTAAATATGTCAGGGATAGGGTTAGGTAGTTTTTTTTACTTGTTTTTCTGTTTTGTTTTTTAGTTCTTATTTCTGTTGATATGACCGCACTGATGTCAATATGGATGTTATATGATAAGCTATTGTAAAAAAACAGAAAAATTACTCACTGTAAGGATTCAAGCCATGAACCAGTTTATATTTAAAAAAGGAACTAACCCACATTTTCAACCTCATTTTATTTCTGGATTGCTCCACAGGAGTTTTGTCAGTGCTGGTGCAGAGGTGAAGACGGGCTACAATGTGCCATCTGGATCCTGCCAAGTGCATCTTTGTGGTCTGCCTGGGAATAAGTATTATGGTGTGTTCACTGATTTATCTGAGTGCCGACATGCCAACTGAGCCCAAGCCCAGAGAGGAGTGCAGGCCCTATGCCCCTCAGTGTAAACCTTTTCTGCTTGGCTATAGCAGTGGACTGAGGTGGCACCGTCAGACCTGCCAGGTAAGGAAACATCCTCATACATATTCTCAGAGATGGGAAGAGTACTTTGAAAATGGATTTAGTTTAGTTAACTCCAAATATCTGATTTAAAATTCTTTAATATTAATATTCTGAGTACTGTTTCTGAATACTTTTAAAACAAGTTCCATTTAAATTATAGTGTAAAGACACAACATAAGCCCGTATGTTTGTTTCACTATTTGCATTTCCTATCACTCACTGGAGGACGAGAAATAACACATGCACTCACCGCAAGAGCAGTGTTGTCTAATTTTATCAATTATACTGTACAGTTGGAAGGCTAAATTGTGCGAGCCCTTTGATTTTAGTTAACTGTATTCTGAATGCCACCAAACTGTCCCCAAATCCAGGGAAAACATGTAGTCATTACTTCCTAGCACTGAATATTTTTACATAGGCAAGATTGTTTTTTTCTTCTGACAAAAAAAAAAAAAAAAAACAGCTTATATTTTTATAGGCAAAAAGGTTTAGCAGTACATTTGCCAGACCAGCATACACATTTACTATAAAATACTAACATAATTCCATAATCTGGAACTATAGCTTGTCCTGAAAGACCAAAATGTCAAAAGGTTGCTTCACAAAATTCTGAGTGCTATGCAACCGTGGATAAAATATGGACCAGTTCAAAGTAGTCCAATAAAGACATATGCTTTTTTCCTCTTTTTCAGGTGGCGCAATACATCACAAACTATACTCTGGATTGCTCCAAACTCATCACGGACCTCAACTTTATCACTGTCCCCCTGAGTAAAGAGGAGGAGGAATACCCTTTGGCATTCATTCTGACCATCCACAAAGAACTGGAACTCTTTATACGATTGCTAAGGGCTATATATATGCCCCAAAATGTCTACTGCATTCACGTGGACGCCAAAGCCCCACTGGAATACAAAGCTGCCGTTCACAAACTGGTGAGCTGCTTTGACAACGTCTTTGCGACCAGACGAACCGAAGTTGTCACCTACGCTGGCTTCTCCCGTCTACAGGCCGATTTGAACTGCATGGGAGAGCTCGTAAAATCCAAGATCCGTTGGAAAAAAGTACTGAATCTTTGCGGGCAAGATTTTCCCATCATGAGCAACCTTGAGCTGGTGCGCTACATGCAAAGTGAGGAATGGAAAGACAAAAATATGACTCCAGGCATCAAGCAACCGGCGAAATTTAGTTTTCGGACCGGGATGCAACATATAGAGATGATGGGGCATTCTGTGAGGAGGTCAGGAAAAACTAAAGATCCCCCTCCTCGCAAAATACAAGTGTACTTTGGTACAGCCTACTACGCGCTCACAAGGGAGTTTGTGATGTTTGTTCTGACAAATCAAGTGGCCAGGGAACTGCTGATGTGGTCTCGAGACACTTACAGTCCAGACGAGCACTTCTGGGTAACGCTGAACCATATCAAAGGTTAGATGTGGGGTGAACTGAATAGCTTCCTTAATTGCTTGATTTCAGATAATGTCATAACATTCTGGCGGTAGGTTAAAATTAATATAGCTGGAATGCAGATTTTTGTTGTAATAGAGTGAGTTCTTGGGTCTAATTACTAATAGAAATTTCCAGGTTTGTCATTTTGTGCGTTTACGTTTTTTTATAATGTACAATGTAGTCAACAGGAAAAAACGTTTCGTGCCCTTCATCTTGGAGTATGATATCATCACATTTTAGAATCTGAAAACTACTACTACTACTACTACTACTACTATAAGAAAAGATGGATGACATGATGTGAGTGAAAAGCTATACATGAAATTATGTGTATGTGACAGCGGGTATTTATTACATTGTAGGAATAAATTGACATATTCAACCTTTCTTAATGGGGGCAAAATGTGGTCCCCCATAATGTAAATCCTATATTTACAACATTAAGATAAACAACATGTAAAGTTAAGATATGGGTGTCAATAGGTTATGGTTAGGGTTTAGGTTAAGGTTAGGGAAGAAATAACTATGGTTAAAGTTGCACTCAATCTCCAGGAAATTGATGTAAATGTAATGTGAAAAATCCCTCAGTCGTCCAGGTAGAATCCATGGCAAAAGGAAAATAAATTTGTCAACTGGACAAAAGTTATTTAGTCGAATACTTTTCGCAGCTCATCCAAGCTGCTTCATCAGTTCTGGTCAGAATGCTGGAAAACACAGTCTTATATTTGCCTGCAGGGAGGAGCTAAATACAATGTAATTACATAGAAACTAACACATGTTTGTTTACAGTTTCTGTATGCCAGCTCAGCCTATTGAACTAGTCATAAGTGTGGGGATGTAATTAGCATAATAATACAGGCCCATAATGGGTGATTACACCTCTGGGTATGACCTGGCTCACCTTATTGTTTTCATAGTTTGTTTTGAATTAGGTTTGAGAAGAGAGTTATAGATGGGAAAAAGCTGGTGTCTGAGGCCTCCATTTCTGTTTAAGGAAGGATTCTCTTTCTTAACAAAAATAGCCTCTTTAACTCCCCTCTCAAACCAAGTCTTTTCTCTGGCTAAGATCTATACCTCACTGTCCTCAAACGAGTGTCCTGTGGCTTTCAGATGGATGTGAACGGCAGACTGTGGTCCACTGCTGATCTCCCATCTGTGTTGGTACATCCTCTTATGAAGTGTTTGTTTCGTTTCTCCAATGCAGCGCTCACTGCAGTCTTTACTGCACTGAATGGAGTAGACCCCATTGCTTTGTTTGTGGCTTGGGGTTTTGTCCTTAGGGTGGACAAGTTTCTGTCTATAAGTGTTAGTGGGTTTGAAGTAGATGGGGATTTCATGTTGTCTGAAAATCCTCTGTAGTTTTTCAGAAACACCGGCCATGTAAGGAATAGTTACACCTTTTTTCCTGGGTTTTGATTCCTTGTTGTCATGTTTTATGGCTCTTGTTTTATGGCTCTGTTTGTGGATACCCAAATGGGCTTTCAATAAAAAAAGACAGTTGGAACTTCATAATATTAAAAAAAGAGGGACTAACATGCTCTAAAACAACGGTCCTGTTTTTCTGTTTTTCAGAAGCTCCAGGTAGCTACCCGACAGGAGGCTGGGAAGGAAATATTCGTGCCATTAAGTGGTCCGATCAAGTGGGAACGTCGCATGATGGGTGTAAAGGTAAAACAAAAACAGGAACTGAAGTTTTCTTTTTCTTTTCCCACTGAACATTAAACACAGAGGCTTAATTCTGAAACATACCCAACAAGTTTACTCCTGCTCCATTTGTGTCCTATTTTTACATTGAATTAGTTAAGAAGTTTATGTTATATATATATAGAAATGCCTAATGCCCTTACTGTTTTTAGGGCGCTATGTTCGGGACATCTGTGTCTATGGAATTGACGACCTGCCCTGGATTTTTCAGAGAACTGCCATGTTTGCTAATAAATTTGAGAGTGGCACATACCCCGAGGCACTCGACTGTTTGGAGCTGTGGCACCGAATCAAAGTGCTCAAGCAGGCAACTGTGTCTATAGATCCAACATGGCTGCTCGCGATACCACACAGCAACAGCACTGAGATGTGAAATTACTGCTAATTGAGTCATAAAGAATTGCACTTTTAGCTGTGAATATGATTATTTCAATGTGTTAAAAAGATGAAGGAAAAATTAGCTGCGGTAAAGCACAGCTGCTTGAGTTTACTGACTAATTTATGAATTTTTAAATTTCTTAAATGCTATTTAAAAATGGTTTTTAATAAAATATTTTACATTAGATTACTTGAGTTTATTTTATATAATCCGTGATGTGGTACACTGGTAATGGCTATTTTAGCTATATGCCTTATTTGTAGTTTGCAATGTTCAGACCACGGTATCCAACTTTTTAGTCAGAACAGACTAAAATAAAAGCATGTTTTAGTTTCTTCTTTTTTACATTTGGGTTGTATTTACTGCACTAAAAACCTGACTCTTATTTGACCTGGAGGAAGGTCAAAGGTTTTCCATAAAAATGTTCATTTGAGTATTATTTTCCACAGTTTGACATAAAATGCATCTATCTCTCTGGAGAATGTTCCACAGTGTGGTTTTATCTTTCTATTTGGAATGGAAAGATGCAGACATGGAATCAAGCAGACATGCTACCTCCATAAGGTTACATACTATACATAAACATAAACTCATATACTATATATACATAAACTCACTGTTGTAAAAAAAAGACCAAAGGGTGCTATTATTAAAGTATTGTTAATAGATTAAGATTTAACTCGGTTATGATGATACGTTCTTATGCGTTTAAAGTAGAAATTTGTCTTAGGAGAAGGGACTAAAAATTACAGTAATATGGAAAACCTTGCCAGAGGAGACAATCAAATGTAATACCAACAGCATGCATGTGTTAATCTTAAGTAAGTCAAATACAATATTGCTCAACTGCACAGCCTGTGCATTAGCCTGTGCATTAGCCTGTGCATTAACCTGTGTAGGTTGTTGTTGTGTAGGTTGTTGCCGGCAATCAGCTAAAACCCTGCTAAATCTACAATAGTCATGTGACGCAATATTGTGTGTGAATGTATTGGAAGAAGAGTTCTCTATCACCTTGTGGCAAATCTCGGTCTTGACTTCTTTAAGGGCACGCTCAGAAAACACACATCCACAAGTCTGTAGGTAGCAGAATCTAAACAATGATTAAAAACACGAAACATTTGTATATAAAAGAAGTTATCTGACAATCAGAAGATATTATGTGCGGATTTTACCTGTGTTTGCCGTTCATCTCGAGCCCAACCACAGGACAAATGAACATGCCACAGTGTATGTCCTCATATCGATCTCCTTTGGTGTTTCTCCTCTCACCCTCCCACTCAGGGTTATCGGTCAAGTTCAGCTCTTTAATGTCCTACAAAGGGACGAGGTTATTGTAGAAAAATAGTTAGTGACAAATTTAAGGGTCTAAGTGTGATATTATGATAAATAAATGGTTAAAAAAATCCTGTAATCAAATAAGCAAATAATATCAAACAAAATCAAAATAATAATGTATTCGTTTTGTAGTCACTTTACAGTTCTGTTCATTATTCAGTCACTCCATACTATGATAAGCTACAATTATAGCCACAGCTGTCCCGGGACAGACTGACGAAAGCGGGGCTGCCAATCTGCATCATCAGCCCCTCCAAACACCAGTCACACACATGGCACATTTATATTAGGCAGTATGGCTGAAGACACTTGACTAGGAACACAATGGCAATGTTTTTAATCACTGCTTCTCCACTGGCAGCTGATATTCCTAGTAGTCTCTGGCAAAAAAGCTATGACATATAAAAAAGATGTTTTATACTACAATATGCAAAAGTCAGCATGTTTGATTTTGTAATGTGGGACACATAATCATGGCTAGGACTATACATTTTTCTAGAAATGTGGCATTCACAGGACAAATTGGCCAGTAAACTTTTCACAGTCCATCAAGAGACCATCTCAGAAGACTTTGTTGGGAAATGCCTTTGAAAGATTAAAAAAAAGCTTATACCCTTGTGCCTCGAATGTGTGTTACTGCCTCAGAGTTCGGTCTCTCTGCTGTCTTGTCCAGGAGGTATTCGATGATGGCATCCTTATTGTAAAGTCTGAAATATGCAACATTTAAGGTAAGTAAACAGATCAATCATGTCTGATTGCAGAAAATGTAGGAAATAATATGAAAATGTGGTTGTTTCATACAGATTGTCTTACCTTCCCAGTTCACAAGCAACAATAGGGCGCTTGAGCTTCTCTTGGCTCAGAGCACAGTATTTCCACTTTGCTGCCAATTCTGCATTTTTGTCAACCTGAATAAAGCACAAGTAAGAATATTAGGCATAATAATGTTGAGAGGTATACAGGATTCAGGAGCATACAAATAGATAACTGAAACAAATAATACAGAAGAGAATGATTAGAGTGGAAATGTCATAGCTTAGCATTTGTGAGGTTAATACGAAAACAGATAAATGTGTCTGCTATACAGGCGCTTAGATATTTAGTTGGTGAATTAATTAACTATACAATTTCATAAATTATTTGGGAATAAAAATTATGACACTATAAACTGTAAATCGTCTAACTTGTGTCTTTAGCTCATTTCAATGCGCAAGAAAGAATCTATTGCGGGATAATATGCCAAAAAAAAAACTCAAAAGCTAAAGCTAACGGTTAAGCTAGCATGAGTTAATCGACGACAATTCTATCAACAATAAATAAAATCGAGCTTACAGACCTTCTCTACTTTCTTTGGGCCTTTCACTAACTCGTGTCGTTTAGGAATCGTTCCACCGTCACATCCCATTTTAGATTAGTTTAGGTTTAACTTCTCAAAAAGCGAGCTACAGCAAACAGGAACGACAGACCGGAAGTATCTGAGGTGTAAACAAACAACGAGGCCTTTTCTTCTCTCGCAAGGAAAGCCCAGGCACATCCGCACGCTGACATCTAGCGGTGAACATATAAAGTGTAGCATTCAATAAGTCATTCCCAATTTCTACCACTGAGGGGTAGCTTTGTACTAAATATAAGTGTAAAGACTTGGCTGGTAAGAAAAAAAAAAGAAACAAGGAAACCAGCAGAATAAGCATCATTTAATACAAATAATAAACAATACAAATAAGTACGCATACTAACAATACAAAAGTTAATTGCTATATCAAGTTAAGTTGAGGGGCGGCTCAACAGTGGCTGTCCACTCCATAAATTTTCCAATTTCCATATTTTTTTCCCTCTAGACTTTAAGAAAATTTATAGTATTAATAGTTCAAAGACATTGCTGAGGCTAACCATCTATGTGGTAACTTGTGGTATCCATAAAATTGTTATTTTAAGTCCAAAAAGCACACTTAAAACACACTTAAAATGGTTATACATTTTATACATTTTCAGAAGCAGATTTTAAATAAATTATAGGTTTAGTGGTCATGTCACCTTGTAGTTGATAATGCCTAGGCTTCTAATTATATTTAATTGTGTAACTTTTCTGAAAGTCTGTGAGAAAAAATGAATGAGAAATTTATATAACTGGCGGGGTTATGATGATGATGATGATGGTGATCATGTAATAAATGTATATAGTGCCTTTCAAGACACTTAAAGGGCTTTACAGTGCCTTCTTTATGCAATCCACACTTGTGTGTTTTGTAGCCACAGGTGTCCTGGGAGAGACTGATGGATAAGAGCTGGTATATGTATTTTTTCTATTCATGGGTTTTCAACTTCATGTTTATAATATTTAGAGTTACTAGTACAAACAATATATTATTCTTTTGTTAATGGTTAAGTGTTAAGTGCTATGACAACCGTGTTCAGTTTTCTTCACTCTGAAACCTTTGGACTCACTATCTTAGGACTTCTGAAACAAACAGCTTGTCCACACTGTTATTCCTTACACTCACTTACAACAACAGAGCCCCTCCCTCATGACCCCTCCTCTCCACACAGAGCCCTGGGGCTGCTATACTGGCTGCACTGACAAACATCACGCCACTACGTACACTCCAGCTCCACACAAATGACTGCACTCCTCACTTAAGCTCTGCCTATTAGACATCTTCTCCATCGCCCATTAAGACCAGTACTAGTAAGTGACATTAGTCTGGCTTTTAGGCCTGTGTCCAAGTGGTTTAACGATGAAAGTTTCCTTGGAAGATAGTTCAATGAGTGGTAATCAAATCAGTTTCCTGTGCCCTGTAGTCTTGTATTAGTTTACTATCGACGGTGGTGCACTGGAGCGACCATTAGTTTGGGGGATACCTCAGAGGAGACATCTTTGGCGGCATAACCAAGGATGTGTCTGCAACCTCATAAAAAAGACAAAAAAGACTAAAGAAGATATATTAGCAGTTGCATGATGTAAAACTTGATTCATATCATTAAAATGTGTTTGAAATATCAAGGAAAAATTGCAAACAAAACAAACACTGCACCATTTTGCCTTCGATTGGTTCTTCCTGTAATTTATAAATCACGTTATGCGTCTTATTGAATTTCCCCCATTCTCACACGCAGCTAAATGTTTAGTATGGATTTTCATTAGGGGCAATGGAGTGAGAGCTCTGTTAGCAAACTATCTCTGAAAGTGCAGTGGTCCGGGCAAGGCCGCAGTGCAAACTTACACCTGAGAAGAGCACAATGCACAATGCTCACTGGACAATAGACAATAAACAGGCAGTGGTTGTGAGATGTTCTGGGAAGTTTCCAAAAGTATGGCCTTAGACAAACCTGTGTTCAGGCATGTGAAAGATACAATTAATTTATCTATTATCTATTGTATTACTGTGTGCTCAAACACAGTGGTAGCAGTGATCCACAGGGATCAGCACAAATATACTTGCTGATTTGGCCATGATGGTGGGAAATGCTTTACTGAAAAGAAATTGATGTTTTTTTCTTTCTTTAATTCATTTGATAAAATACATGAATTAATTGCTATATTTCATCTTAAAGATGCATTATTTAACTTTTCTTGTGGGGGTTCCACCACCCTCTTTCCTATATGTAGATATTATTACTGAAGTTACATAATTCACCATGAGTAATATGACTAGATTATCCAGGAACAACATTCACCATGCATAACTAACAAACACAACTAACCACAAAGACCATTGTATTATAAGTCAATGCTATGCCCCAAAGCATAGTTGTTTATTGTTTAAGATGTATATGGAAACAGAACATACACTATGATACTTATAATCCCTAGACCGACCAATATTACGAACATAGTTTAGAATAATTTCTTAACGTTTTCCAACCTCTCTGACATTCACTTCACTCTCACTTTCCCTCTTTTTGTAACTGACCTCCTCTATACTTTCCTATCTCCCCAGTCCTATATTCTCTCTCCAAATGACCCAGCAAAACCCCCAAACCACCAGCGCAACGTCCAACCTCTTGTTTATACTTCCATGATGAGTCCAACCTGCCCAATCAGACTCCCCCAGAGCGCCCTTGAACTGAAACCATAACCGTCCTAGCCATCGCAGTCATCCGGGGAACACCACCGCGCCATTAATTGCACATACCAGCGTGAGTCCAGCACCGAGTCCAATGCATTTAGCGTTTCTAATTGGGAAGGGATTGCTGTGTTTACATTGGCACTGGTTGATAGACTAGGAACCTTTAGCCCCACAGCGAGCAGAGTTAAGACCCAAAGAGGCCGAAATTGTTCTGTATGTGGCTGGAAGGAAATTATGAGATATTTACATGGGTTTAAGAGCAGAGTAAATTGGTGAAAAGGTTCATTGAGTTTTGATTGAAAGTGTCAAGTGCTTGATGAAGAAAGACGAATCAGATGTGGAGTTTTGGAGATGACATTTGCCTTTATTTAGATTAATAAGTAACTGTACTGATACTGGAGCAAAAAATACTTAAGAAAAAGTAAAAGCATCATGTGAAAAGAACCTACTTAAGCAAACATATTAATATACCAAAAAAAGTTTAAAAAGGAGCGCTTTCTGGACCTCCAGAGGATAATACACAGTAGAAAAAACACATTGGTGTCTTAGGGGAGGGAAGTCAGTTTAAAGATGCAAAAAATCCAAGGCACTCTCCGGTTTAAATAAAATGCCTTTATTAATTTATGAACAAACAACTGTTTGTCCCCTGAGGAAAGCTATAGGCTGAAATGCGTCAGGACTTTTAAAGTTGTCCATTTTGACATGCCGTAAATTAATAAAGGCATTTTATTTCAACGGGTGAGTGCCTTGGATTTTTTGCATATTAAAATACCAGTTTAAAATGTACTTCTATCAACTTAAAGAGTAAAAAGTAAGTATTTCATACAAACTCAAACTATAATAAAAATAGTAGAAAGTATAGATACCCATTCTCAAATTTAGTGCAGTAAAAAGGGACGACTTTACAATTTAAAATAAAAATACCTAAAATGTATACTTAAGTGCAGTGCTTTACAACTTCTAATTTGTTACGTTTCACCAGTGGATTTATGAGAGAGGAAAATAACACCAACTGCTTGTCTCCGTGCAGCTGTTATACTTTTGAATGACATTATGGCATTATACACTAGAAAGTCTGCATGTGTTTTTATTGCTCAAATGCACCTTTACTGTATAAATGTGCATCTATGTGAGCAGGGTTGTCTCAAGACAGATCTGACTTGTAACATGAGCAGGTTTAATGCCATACTGTAGAACATTCTCAATGTTCTACAATAAAATCTCTATGAACAAAAGCAGACTTAAGACCTCTACACACTACACAGTTTTTGGTCTTAAAAAGTGCACACCGCAGACACGAGGAGAAGCTTGTGAGACTTAAAATCTCAGATCGGAAAGACTGCAGCGGGATATGTCTGCAGACCACAAGCTATAACATTGTGAGCACAATCACGTCAGCTGTTTCCTGTCTACACTAAAACCACTCGCTTTGAGTCTCTTAAGTGTTCAAAGATCAGAGCACTGCACTTCTAATTTAGAGTCAAAGTCAAAACTGTGTTTACTATTTGTGTGAAATGTGATGCAATACTTCAGATACATGATTTTAAAGCATAAAAGATTGGAGATAAACTTCACAGGAAGTAGAGTCACTATCAATAATCTGCAGCTTCACTTTGATCCATGCCAGTGTGGATGTAAATAGACACACGTGAGGATCTACTTTCACCTTTTTACTTTCCAAGAACACCTCCAATTAGATTAATATTGTTTTTGCAGAGTGGATGCCATTATTTGAGAAGGACAATTTTTATGGATAATGTGGATGAGATGCTTCACTTTAAATTTACCACTTGATGAGAGATGAGTAATAAAGTTTTTATTTTTGCTATATTCCAAGTTTGCAACTTGCATCTCTGTGTCCGTCACCCCTCTGCCCCTGATGCTCTGGTTTATTGGCTGTTATTGTAGCGTTGCTGATGTTTGGTGGTTACAATTTGACAATGACACCACACATGAGGAGCGTAGTGGCTTCAAAATCACACAAGAAGACAAAAAATTGGGTCATGCCTCCCCAAACTCAGGGAGAAGAAATTGCAGTCAAAATCAGGGACATTTTCTTGTAGTGTGTAGCAGCCTTTAGCCTCCATTAGATTTACAGTTTACTCCAGGCAAGGGCAGCTGATTTATATTCTGCAGATATGTACTAATCTAAACTCCATTCTACAATAATGAATTGATGTTTCCGAAACCATAATGAACTTTTTGGAGCTTTTGATTGCAAAAAAACACTGTAAGCATATGCGGTCACTAATATAGCCCACATAGCATCTCTTAAGTCTAGTACAACTGAGAGTGACACTGAATAGCTAATTAATAGATCAACCTTTTCGTCTGGATCCTCGGAGATAGAAGTGCAAAAAAGAAGATGGAGAGGCTGAAGAGGTTGATGGTTCTGCTGCTGCAATAAAGTTGTTTCAGAAAGGGACTTGAAGCGGACAACAGAGGCTGAAAATCCTCCTTCCAAACTTGGGACGGTCCAATACGTGTCTGTCAAAATGTCTCATAACATTCAGAGAAAAATATTTAACTCCATATACCTGAGATAAATAATAGATTGGTGATTTAATAGTCACCTGTCAATCACTCCCTCTGAAATTGGGGAAACAGGACGTGGCTCCAGATCCACTCGTCTTTGTAAAGTTTTGTCAAAGTGTGTGATTCTGGCTGGTGAGGGAAAGTTGTAGGACAGCGCTGAAAAATTCAAGAGTGTATTTATGTGAATATTGAAAGGTAATTTGTTAGGTTCCCAAATAGCTGGCTGTGACTAGCTTGTAACAACAGACAGATGACGAGATAGGAAATACAGTTGTGGTTGAATTCAGACTAAAGGTTCGTTACAGTAAATTCCCCTCTGTAATTATAAGGTCACTGGAGAAAACTGGAGTGCTAGGTTGACTCAAAGTCGGTGTATCAAGTGAGTTCATGGACCCAACTTCTAAAGAGGAACTCAAAACCCTGGAAAAAGCAGTGCACTTCCAGCACACAGCCTGTATACCGCACACACAAATCGACCACAATTATTCTCCCATTCGCTCCTCTGTTTATGTTGAAACTCACATAGCTAAAATTATGTCAGTAGGAATCATTTTTGCCTTTCTGTTAAGTTAGTGCAAGAACTTAAACTTTAGTGTAAAAATGTATGCTGTTGCCTTGAGATACACTACTGGTGATGGGTCCGCCACCTGCCGTTAGTGCAAGAACTTAAACTTTAGTGTAGAAATATATGGGTCCGCCACCTGCCTGTTTCCATGTTTCCATACTAGAATGTCCCACAGTATGGCTTTAAACATCTCTATCTCCATGAAGACAAACGTGGAGCTACCAGGACAAGTTACCTGTCATATGTGGACAAGTAACCTCTCTCCCAGTAAGAATGCAGGTTTAATACCATACTTTGGAACATTCAGGCAAAGAAATAGCATCTCTATGGAAACAAGAAGGTTTCAGGACCTATATCTTTAAGGACCTATATGATTTTACTTTTTTAATCTATGTTATAATGTTGTTTCCTCATCAAAATCCATCCCTGGAGTTGTGTTTTGTTTCATTTACACATGTTTAACAAACAAATCCTGCATATTTAGACTAAGTTAAAAATGTTGTTCCACCTTGTGATGTCATATGGTAATACAGGAAGTGCTCCACTGTGTTTTAAAACCCCATACACCTTCACTAGAATCATGTGGATGATTTCAGCCCTGGAATTGCCATTGTCTTTACTAAACAAAAGGTTAAGTATTCTATGCAGTCTCTATCTCTATCTTTGACCATTAATATTAGCACTACTGTAGTATATTCTGTGTAGGACTATTATAAAACTAATACATTAAAGTAATAGAATAATTACTTTCTATTGTAAGTCCCACCCAATCAATTTTTTGTCTAGAAACATCTGAGATAAAACTGCCATGTTAAATTATAGATCACAAAATTTAAAATGCCTCTGAAAATATTTGACTCCCAACTAACCCATCTGAGTCTTTTCCACTGTTTTGCACCCACACCAACCCTCAAGCAGATACACAGCAGCATGCACGCACCCTTACGTAAACAATAGTGTCTGTGTAAACAAATGCACGCACAATCTCTGCTCGGTGACACTGGGTTAAAGGCAATTCTCCATAGAAAAGAATATGGGTGTAACTATCGCTATGGACCCTTCACTTCTCATTAGGCTGACAGGACATGGGAGAGGGTCTGACAGGAGTCTGGCGGAGAGAGCTGTAGCCCGGGGCGGTCGGGACATACCTGTGGCCTTACTGTGTATTCTTTGGGCACGTGGCAAACTTAAAACACGCAGAGCAGTGGCGGAGGAGGCCTGGCGAGAGCAGAGATAGTTTTGGATGTCTGTACCAGCTACCAACCAGCTCCACTGCACAGTAACACATGTGTCACTATTGATTCACCGCCCAGTTCCCCTGTGTTCACACTTGGTCCTGCCCTTGTGTGTTGTAGCGGGAGAGAGGAGAGAAGAAGCTATAACAATATTTACGCATGGTTATTGATGTTGACGTCATTTTATTTTATCAGAATTGTTTTAAATGTATAAACTTTCCAGCTTTTAAGAGCATTCTAGTCATTTTAACACACAGCGAATGAAACTGAACTTTTGTGTGTAATTAAATCATCTTTATTATTAATTGCACCTCAACTGGTGTTTTGTAGACATTCAGTAAGAAAGTGATGTGTGTGTATGTGTGATGGTGGTGGTTGGAGGGGCTGATGGTACAGATTGGCAGACTCATTTGCACCAGTCTGCCCCAGGACAGCTGTGGCTATAACAGTAGTTTATGAATGAATTAATAATGAACTGTAAAGCGCTTTAGGTTTATTGAAAAGTCCAGTCCAATAATCCAATAATTAAGTCATATACAAGTTAATTTGTCACTCATGTCACCTATATTCAATTATTACTAGGGGTGTAACGATATCCAAATATTAATAAAATGATTGCAATATTGTGAGAAAGCTCATGATATGGTGGGGAGAATCATGATATTACGATATTATACATAATAACAAGACTGACATTTTGAACAGCTTGAAAAGCCTTTGACCCTGAAGTGCAAAATTCAAGTAACTAAGCATTACTTGAATAATACTTTCTCAATATGCATCTCACAGTACAATGTTTATTCTGATATTTTGTGGAGGCTTACAAAATTGTGCCATGATAAGCCTTTGGTACTGTTATAATACAAAAATAAGATTTAAAACTGCTTAATAACGGTTATTTATTGACGTAGTCTGCACTGAAATAGCAAAGGTTTGGGTTTTTTAGCTACTACTGCACCACAACAATGAGTTTTAAACAAAAAACAAAGAGACTTGTGATTCAATATACTGTGACGGCCGACAATATTATTCGCAATATCACGATAATTTGGTTATTGTTACATCCCTAATTATTACCCAATGAAAAGTTGGTTTTTGCAAATGTTATATGTTGAACTACACAGAACTTTTGAAAGAGTACCAGTACTTAGAAAGAGTACCAATACTTACAGGCTTTCAATTCATTTAGATGGAAGACACTGCGGAGCCAGGTTTACACTATTTGTCTGCTTCTAGACACAAGCAGATGACAAAGCCTTGGCCAGTCATAGATGATAAGTTTACATTTTGATGATTTTTAGAAGCCCATTTTCTATGTTACTTATACACACTGTAAATTCCTCTGATCTGGCCAAGATTTTAAAACTTATATCCAGTTATTCATCTTGTTTTCAGATTTATTGCCTACTTATTAGTTCTGAGACTAATTCATTCTAGTCTAGAGGTAGTTTATTTTACAATAACTTGTCAAGTAAAATTATCTTGCTGCATGGACAGATAATTTCACTACTTTGCCAACAGTGGGAGATGCCGATCACGTCTTCCCACAGCAGCCCATTATATCAGGTGACTATTTTCTGCATTATTGACGATTAAATTACTGGAAGACAATATGGATTTCATTTTAAAATGCGCTATGTAACCTTTCCAGTGCAGACTTCCCCACCTTTGTTATGCCACCTCTTTTTTTTTCCGAGACAAGCTGGGTTTTTTGCAATAAAGACATTTGTAATTATATATGCATGTATTATATGTGTAATTAACACTATACTGTGGTGCATTCTGGGCAAAACAGCAACATCTTCACAGAGACCAGCAGGTTGACGTATCTTCGACCAGAAAGTTACACAGTGCACCTTAAAAATTATGCTTAAAATTTTCAATTGATTCCATTTTGAATAACTTCCCACCCTCAGTATACGTCCTATATAGAACAACACTGTAAACCCTAAAATCTTAAATTGACATTACTTGAATTAAGGAAGTTTTATCATGATTTGAGTAAATTTCACTTGTTAAGTAAAAAACTCTAATGGAACAAGACTTTTTTGTGCTTAAATTATGAAAGTACATATTGCTACAGTTAAGATAAGACAAAAAAACACTCTTTACACCTAAATAAGTTTTTTGTGCTTAAATTATGAAAGTACATATTGCTACAGTTAAGATAAGACAAACAACCACTCTTTACACCTAAATAAGAAACAAAATCAAATGTTGCTTGAAGAGAATCTCACTTATTACATTAGTATATCATTTTACTCGTCAAGTTAAATCCACTCAAATAAAGTAAAATGTTCTGAATTTAAGTCATTTGAACTTATCTAGACATTTTTTTTAATCTGTTTGTCTCGTTCACGTCTTCAAACCGAATCCTCTGCTTTTTCATTCACCTCCCTCCTCCACTTCTTTCCGAGGGGTCTGACACATGTTTTCAATAGCGGCTCAAGCGTCTGGCCTTGCGTAAATGTTTAGCAGCGTTCCTTTGGGGAGCGGGGGCCCGTCTTTACTGAGGGCCCTAATCAGCTGTAAATTCTACCGTAAAGAGCCACAGGAAGGCACTGAAGGAGTTAATCCTCTGAGAATTTCTTGAGAATTTCTTTTTGTCTGTTTACTCGCATGCTATGGGGCAATATATATTTTCTCTCTGGAAGATGACAACACTGCAGAAGTCTATAGTCGAAGGGTTTGACAAATGATCTAATAAAGGCGCAGTGAGATTACAGGCTGGCGGCCCGCTGGGAGGGGAAGTGGGGCTGTAAATTTCTTTTTAAAGCTGTCGATAAATGCAGTGTTGAGTTTAGGGGAGTTTGGGAGTGTGGGAGATTGGGCTTCTGTGCAGGTTGGATGGATGAGATCTGAAAAAAACTTTAATTTCCTTGCAATTTTTGAGATTTATAGTGGTTTTCTGTACAGTAAAGCAATAAATAAATAGTCTAATCTGTTAAAGCTGAACAGCAACAAGTTGTGCCAATTATTCATGTTTATTTCCCTATGAATCTCTATTTTAATTTTTCTTTCCTTCAGTCAGAAATTATAAATGAGGCTAAAATGTGTTTCAAAAAGCCTATAAAATAAGCAAGAATTGTGAATTTCAAACAGATTTTTATTGATTAGGTATGTCTCTTTTTTTTTGTTTTCAAATTTTGCAAAAAAAAATAAATAAAAAAAATAGTTGACAGAATCCAAATTTCTTTAGCAAATGGATCAACCTGGATGTCTGAGAGATTATACAGATAAAAGTATTGTGAAATGTTGGCTTGAAATATTATATCACTTTTTCCCCATCATTTATTTTATGTCTAAGGCAAATAATTTGTGTTTTAAGAAAATAAATTACATTTTAAATTAAATAAAATTTTAATTAAATTCAAAATATATACATAAAAATAAATAAATAAATACA
>KN499850.1:0-27043 GCA_000787155.1 Scartelaos histophorus | reverse complement strand
GCATTATAAAGTATAATATCTTTTTTACTGTATTAAATTCTACTTTGGGCATTAGGCAGAGCACAGCCAACACAAGTATTAGTCAGTCACAATACTCACAAACACAGATATATACAGAAAACCAGGGACATTAATTTGTTGCTTTATGATTTCATAAAACTGACCTGTTTCTTGGGGTGAAGCCACTGCTGCTGTAAGAAGGGTCCACCCTGCACGGTGCAGGTGATGTCCAGAGTCTGACCCACGGTCAGCGTCTCATCACTGGCCTTCACTTCTAACTTGAGGTCATCCAAAACTGCCGTGTCTAGAGCCAAAAATGCATGTTAAGCAACAATAATAAATGAAAACCAAAATGATTATTATGTTAAGAAACACTCACTTATTAAATGTGCTACTATCTACCCTACATATCATTTTCTTGTCAGTTTTGTCCTGTGTCTGATGTGCTGCTCAGAACTACACTGGAAACGCTGTCATCCACTTTTAGACTTGGTTTAGTCCTAGATTAGACCTGGAATAGTCCTATTACATACTCGATTTAGATCTGCCTGTACTTGGAAAGACAAATATTTTCTTTGGTGGTACTTGGTGTGAAAAGTTTGAGAGCCGCTGGTTTAAAACACTCCAGCAAGAAAAAAAGGGCAGAACCCACTTTAAAATAAATAATAATTCCATACCTAAATACAGAGCGTTCAGGATTTCTTTTTATCATGACAAAAGAAACAAAGCGCTCAGTTAACTGCATCTCTCACCTCACCCAAACGTTCTGACATGGCTGTATATAGACTGAGGGTGAAGTCATCTGTGATAATGACATAATGCCACATAACGCAGTGAGATCATCGGCACACACAAGAGTGATCCCAGCTGTTTCTCTGCCTATATCTAATCAACTCTAAATAAAAGATCTTCCTTATCACTCAAATAAAACAGTTCTTATATCCAAATGTAACACTCTATTCGTTACCATTGTTTAACTGACCTTCATCCTCCACAATGTAGATATCGCTCTGAAAGGTCCGTCCGTTCACAGTGGTCTCGCAGTAGTATTGGCCCGGAGACAAAGCGCCAAAAAAGCCGATTTTATTGTCGTAAAGAAGAGAGCGCTCCTGTCTGCTGGCCACGCTCTTCAGGACAACATGGTAGCGAGGGTCAGATACTCGGCAGGAAATGGACACACCGATGGGATCCATGGGAACAATCAGGTTCTCTCGAGACTCTGGGACAAAGGGTGTGAGGGGATCTGGGGATTTGGGGGAGAAAATGGTAAGTGAATATACAGTCATGCAATTCTTAAAACCACATTACAAGAGAGATTTTAAGTTCAACACATTCTAGGAAACTATCACATCCCAAAACCAGACAAACAAAAAGCTGAGAACACACAGAAATTTGGCATGAAGTAAATCTCCAGTGGCAAACATATGAACGTTGACTTTCTTTTTGAAGGTTCAGTAGAGAAAAGCACACACTGACCCTTAGTTTTGGTTCTTTAGTTCTGCACTAGGCTTGTTTATAAAGGGGGGGTATAATTTTAACTAAATTGCTCAGTTTTAGTTTTGTTTGTTGACACTTTATTACCAGTTGCTAATTTTACCTCTACTATAACTATACTGCATTGTCCTTTGCATTTCTGAGTAGTTAAGAGTTTTTTCTTTGCCAAAGTTTTCTATGGACCTACAACAGGCACAAATGTCATGTCATAATGTCACTGTAAATTGTGTTTGTCAAAGGCTTGCACATATTACCTGGTACAAAGACGTATATGCCGGCCTCGTTGTCCTCTGGCTCTCCTTCAAAGGTCTCGTACGTGCACATGTAGTAGCCGGTGTTCTCCACAGTGGCATTGCCAATGAACAGTGTGGAAGTGTAAAATCCCGGTAAGACGTGGGCATTATCAGGCAAAGGTTCGGCCCAAACCACACTCCTCTTCCCTGTGCAGCTTATGTTGAACACGGAGTTTGGCTCCAGAATAAATTCCTCTTCATTAGAAATGATACTGGGAGGTGACAAGCCGCAGGTAACTGTAAATAAAGAGGTGCTACTTTAGGAAGTGTTGCTAATGATGGTCTGAGAAGTGAGATCTGCACTCCACACGACACATTCATGAACTTACGAGAGATAAGAGTCACCAACACCACACACGGCTTTAGCACATCCATGGTTATGGATGTTCTGGCCTGCAGAGAGAGAAAAACCACCATTGAAACCACGAATCTCACAGTTTGTCTTATGGTCTGATGTTTTCAGTATATTTTTTGTATACACTTTGTCTAGACTTAAGAAATATCCCATAATCATTGTGTGCCTATAAAATTGAGTTACCAGTGTTGACATCAATGCCAAATACCCTCAAACTATTTTACAGGTCGCCACTTGGGGGCGACACAGTCCGCAACTTCAGGCATCGAGAATCACGGAACTTATCCCCCAACGCGCGTTATTTTCCCTTCATTTATTATTACCGCCCAGTTCAGAGTGTGTTTTTTTCGGCAGAACAAAAGATGAATATCTCTGATTTTAAAATACTACTATTAATAATTTGAGTAGCCTTTTGAAAATAGCTGAGCCAATTAGCCAAGATGTCAAATGTTTAAAGCTGTTTCTGAGAAAAGAATCGACATGTTTAGACGGGCTTTCTTTTGTTTGTGAACTATTGTCTAAAAATCCAGGTCTGAGCTGTGTGTCTAAATGATGGATTCCGGTTTCCAGTGGGGCCACACAGTCTGGTCCGGGCTCTTTTTGGATGAAGGCGCCTCTGTGCGCCACATTGTGGGGTTTTGCTGCAGAGACTTTAGATACTCGGCCCTGTCTGTAGCTTTGTCGTTGACACTTGTAGATTTGTGTATAATGAAACTTTCCTGTGCTGCTCTGTGGACCGTCGGCTTAATGATCCTTGGGTAACCTGGGCTTGGTTCACTCTGTAATCAGCCGGCCCCACTTCGCACAAACGCGTGTATTTTCGCAGGATTCATGTAAATGCTCTTTAATTGGATTTGACGTGTTTGTGAACACGCCTCGCCTTAGACAATCCAAAACGACATGTTTTTTACTTCTTTTTTCTTCTACTATTTAAGCCTGTCCCCTTTCTCACCAAGCGACTCACAGGACAAATGTCCCGGCGACAGCTGATACTCGTTTGGTGCAACTATCGCTCTGCGTCAGCAGCTGATTCCCATGGAGTTTGCGAACGCATAACTTTCAAACTGAAAGTGGAAAAACTTATATATCCTGAATATCAACTTGGTTAGAGTCCCTTAATGCTGCAGGACTCATTTAGAAGAAAGCGCAACCTCTCCACAACCACACTCGCTTCTTCACAAGACTCTAGTCTCCTTTGCTCCACCGTTGAAGTTTTTCCAGCTTTTAATTCCTCAGATTCCTTCGCGAAAACAATGCCGTGTACAACATTTCCAGTGCGTGTGTTTCTCATTAAGTGCCAGAGTGAGTGTCCCACAATGGCTCTTCAGTCCTCAGTGACATCTCCAGCTGTGAAGCCAGGACCCATCGCTTTCATCCCGCAGAGTCAGCGACATGTCCCCGCCAGGCGTCCAGCACGGGGCCATATGCTCCAGACTGAAGTGTAGAAAATTACGCACTTGCTGCTACGCGTAAAAGTCGTGCAAAACTTTAGATGCGACTCTTTTCAACTTTTAAAAAGTTTTGCCTATTCTACAAAATGTATCAAATGAAGTGGAATGTGTGCAGAAATTGAATGCAAATCAATATAATCCAATTTTCCTGTCACGTATTCGTGCGTAAAACTCTCCAATTAGTCGCAAAAACTTCCACAAAGCGCGCGTTTACCTTCAGTAATCCCCTCTTTCTATCGCTCCGGTGTCAGTATATCCACAGTGAATGGTCCGCAGTCAGGGTCCTTTACAAGAGGGGTAATCCTTCAGAGGTCCTGCGCTGGGCGACCATATGTCTGCGTTGTGTGGTGTGCGCCTTTCGCGACCGCCCTCACGAATGCGCCTTCGCTCCACAGCGACCTGTAACTGATTCAGTGTTACAGTCCACCCCCTGGCCCCGCGTCCACCCGCCCCACGAAAAACAGCACCACCACCACCCCCAGCAGCAGCAGCATCGAGGAAGAGAAGAAGTTCAAAAGTGGCTCAAAATAAATATGACTCGGGAAAAGAGAGAGAGACACAGAGACAAAAATATATATTTAAATGAATATCCAGTTATTTATATGGCTTATTGTAGCCTTGTTAATATTATTATTTCCATTTCTTCCCTTCCTTTCTTTTATCTTTTAGGGGCTACATCAGACGTTATATGTATCTAATAACCTACATACTTAATGCTGAAACTCATTAAAAGTTCATTACAGTAACTAACCGGGCTCCGAGGCGGTGAGTCGAAAACCCACGCTGGAGCTCCTAGAGGGCGCTCCAACACAACTGTATGACCAGTACACAAGAGGCTCGACTGTTTGCAAAATGAACACACGTACACGCGTGTGTGCAGCTGGTGCGCCCTGTCACAAGTGAGTAATAATAATAATAATAATAATAATAATAATAATAATAATAATAATAATAATAATAATAATAATAATAATAATAATTGTAGTAGTAGTAGTAGTAGTAGTAGTAGTAGTAGTAGGAGTAGGAGGAGTAGTAGTCGAAATAAATACATAAATAAAATGACTATAAAATGACTTGTTGACCATCACCTTTCCAGATCTATTATGCCCATATGTAAGTTTTATAGAGCAAACACTTTGTTGTGGCTGCAAAGGCACATTTGAAACATGCAAAAATGCGTGTCATTGTAAGTTGAATGCAACAAATTAGCCCTGAAAGAACCTTTTATCTTTCATCTGCCTTGGAAGGAAATAACTATTAATGGCCACAGTGGCACACGCGCGTCAGCTGCAGGACGAGTGTTCGCCCCTGGCAAAGCGCTGCGGAGAAGCCCGTGGGGTTTAGAGGTGGGATAATGCGCCTATGAATCACCTATGTGCCCGCGGACAGAGACAGCAGAGCCCCCTCCCCGCACCAGCCGCTCAGCGCAATCACTTCCACATGTTGCTCACAAGAACAGTGTCGTTGTTCTGCAGACAAAGGCACCACAGCGCCTCACGCACGGCTCACGTCTCTCCTCTAACGTTTGCCTCTTTCAGCTCAAAATATCTGCGTTCTGTTTCTGAAAGAGGAACATTTAGCGTGACTCTGCACTTTGTTTTATGGGCAGAAAGTTTCATAAAAAATGTGATGATTTGACAGTGGACTGGACTTGATCCGCTCCTGTCCGCGTGTGTCCACCAGAGGGACGGACACACACAAACCTGTCACTCCTACAAACTGACAATAGACGTCATTTAAACAGAAAATATGTCTTATATAAAAAAATATAGTTGAAAATGAGATCACGAGAACCACAGATATGATTGCACCATTAGTGTCCCATTATGTTGGTGCAGGTGTTACCCTGAACCAACAAACTTTGAAACAAGCAAGTAAAGGACTAATTGAGATCAAGTCAAATCAATCAACCAATAAATAAATAAATACATACATAAAAACACAAAACACAAAAACATTAGCAAAGACTTAGTGAACATAAACAGTTTGAAGTGTCTTGAAGTGCCCAGCAGAAAATAGACACATTAAGTGTGTTGCCCATGGCCCAGTCAATTCTCTGTTAAACCAAAGGTGAACATTTTTATTTTGCTGTTATGACGTGATGTTATGACACTTATGGGAGTCACAGGACGGACGTGCGCGCTGTGTCGTCACTCTGGTGGGCGTGTCCTGGGGGAGCTGTCCGGGGTGCTGAAGTCACGAGTCACGCCAAGGTCTGAGCTCCTTCCTCAGACACGTGACCGTCTGTGCGTCACGGTCTAGTTGACCCCAAGTCCCTGTTTTTACTTGTGACAACTTTGACCGATAAACAGATGAACCCTGAATACTATGGCTAATGTTAGAAGAAATACACTCAGTCATGTTTTAAAATGAAATGGGAAGATCACGTTAGGCCTAGTTTAGTTTATTCTTTAGGCCATTCATCCAACAACAGATTTAGCCATCCTACTTTTTCCCTAATTTTTCCTATATACATTTTTCCCATATTACAGTAAAAGTATTTGTACTCTTGTGGCAGCTGAGCTTTTTATGTCCTCATCAACCTTAAAACTTTTGTTGCGCAGTGTTGTATTTTACTATTTTTGACCTTTTGTATCTTAACTCTATTGAAGTAGATTAAAGTCTCTGTTTATTTTGAGTTTTGATGACATTTCTACTCACCTGCTGTTCTTGAACTTTGAACTGTAACATTGCAGTGACCTCACGGTGAGACAAAAAAAGTTTATCTTATAGAATTGGAACATAATATCTCTATAATGGATGTATTTTACGCAACACTTCATCATATTAACACCGTGAGCCATCAGATCACCATCGCCATTTGAGTCTGCGTTATTATTCAGCACAACATCCAAGGCTCTGGTGTCCGGACACTGAGGGATGCTCGCGTGTGCGCCTCAGCCAATGGGAGACAGACACAGTTCTCCAACGGCACTTGAGTTTCTTCTACTTGTGTCTCTTCATCACGAGCAGCTGCAGCGCCTCAAAGCCGCTTATTAATTACCTTTTGTCATGCGTAATTGCCACTTTTTGTCAATAGAGGTCGTTGAGGGCTGACATCTTTAGAGTGGAGAGTTATAGTGCGATTAAATGCGCTCAAAACAACAAATAGTCCACCAATTTGAGGGTAAAACCAGACCAGTTTAGCGCGTAAATGTTTCTCTCTCTGTCTCTGATCAATCTATCCATGGTGGTCTTGAGATCCTGATTCACGCCGCCAAGGATTATTGCAAAGTGTTTATTCTATTGTCAGTGGTTCTAAATGGTGCAGAGGAACTCCACACACCTGCAGAGGCACCCTAATTCGATTAATAGGAGCTTATATATTCATTAGGTGGCTTTGCCCTCATAATATATGATCAGCAGTGAGACGTGAAAAGGGGACCATTGATTCGCGCTCTGAATGGGCCTGCGTGGGACCGCAACTTCACCTGCTTCCCTTCTCAATTAGGAATGTATCCCAAACTCGGACAGAAACGAGTTAAATTAGGCGTCTGCTAATTTCCAGTGGGCCCTCCTTCATAATCCCTGCTCTCTGTGAGTCCGCTCCATTTGATTCAGCGCCGCCTGAAAGCCTCAAATAGCGCCTAATGAAACAGTGACTAAATGGTTGTGTGTCGCAGGAGGAACCCTGGAGCTGGTTCTCAAAGCGCTCTGAGCACGCAGACGTCAGGGGGTCCGCGCCTAAATGAGAGTCCCAAGGCAGGACAATCTAACCTGTCAAAGCCTTTGGTCACTTCTATATATCCTTGTTCCGCGCTTCCACGCAGGAACAGCATAATCAACCGACCGACGTGGGACCCGAAACGCAATTAAACTGGACTTGGACAAGCAAAAATCCATTGAAAAGCGGGCATTAAGGGACTATTGGCTGCTCCCCACGGGGCGTTATCGGGTACCCTTTTGTGGTCGGATCTAAGGAGAAATTACAGCTTCATAGTGCTCTCCATCCATTCCAAACTAAGGCCTATATCATGTAAATGATGCGCTGCTGTACGTGTCTCCAAATACACTGAGGCCGGACTCAATGGAGCAGTAATAGCAGCTTAATAACACACTACGGCTCTTAAAGCGCACTAGACTATTTGCTTTTATATTTAACTTATTGACTATTTTTGGTAAAACACAAATGAATTCGGAAAAAAGAAAAAAACAGAAAACATATGATTTAATTTCCACTGCTGTCACCCTTCTGTCCACACGTTTTTCCACGTTAGAGGCAGGTGTGTCGTGTCGCTCTGGTGAAATGACTAGAGAGCCCGAAAGTGTAAAAGCTTCATAAACTTAAGTCAATTTGAAAGTCTTATAACATCTTTGTAATTATTTCATTTGGGACTTTTCGACATTTAGGCCTGTATTACAAATCATTATTAAGAGCCAATTGAAAGTGTGAACCTTGAACGTGGCTTTACAAAGAGAACAGATATTTAATTTACAAAATGAAGTATTATAAAACTTAATCTCGGCAATTATATTATTGTCAATATCCTGAAAAAGAGTGCATACAATCTAAACCTTATTAGGCTAAACAAATGACTCATTAATTAGAGATAAAGCGTGTTGTGATGTCTTTATACTCAAAACATAACAACGTGTTTCCAATTCTTCTTATATTTATTGCAATAAATACACATGTACATAGTTTACACATTGTTCCGAAATCATCCAGGTTTTACTTTACGCTCACGTCACATTAGATCCCGGACACATGCACGTTTAACACCGATATACAGGATGTCCCGTTAACAGTCTTAACTTTTCACAGTCTGTAAGAGTTCATGCGGGACGGACGTAGGTTCTGACTCCACAGGATCAGGAGGATGGGACGTGTGCGTGTGCGTTACACAGGAGACACCTGCTTTTCTTCAGACACAGACACGGGGGACATGGACTCTTCGTCCTCTGACCTGGAATAGTCCGGTGTCAGGTGTCCCGTGGCGCACTTGCAGCCGCTGTGCGCGCTGCTGCTCCTCTGCGTGGACTTGCCCTCCTTCTTGTGCTTGACTCTGCGGTTCTGAAACCAGATCTTCACCTGTTTCTCGGACAGGTTCAAGTACGTGGCGATCTCGATCCTCCGGAGTCTGGACAGATACATGTTTGAGGAGAACTCCCTCTCCAGTTCTAAGAGCTGTGTGCTTGTGAAGGCTGTGCGCATCCTCTTTCCATTCTGGATCTGTGTGCTGTCTGAGGCGCCTGGGGAACAAAAAGAGACATATCACTTTTAGGCCCACTGCTGGAGCTGTGCACATCCCGAAGTCAGTTACGTCTTGTTTTAAACTAATAAATATAATAATCTTAATCTTTGACTGTTAATCTTTAATTGTGTTCCGTTTCTTTCACTGCTTCAAACATGGCAGTGCTAACAGGTGGAGCACCGCGCAGTAGTAGTTTACGTAGTTGACGTTATACAGGTGTCACTTACCGATGGACAGGCAGTGGTACCTCCTCGGGTCTGTGACACTGAACGTGGGTGCGCAGACAGGCGTGTGCGCAGGGTGGGCGAGAGCTGGACTCTGGTGCTGGTGCGGTACCCTCTGGCAATACTGCGCCTCGGTTCCAGGGAACTGGCTCTTGAGCACAGGGATCCCGCCGCGAGAGGAGTGGAGGTGCGACGTGACGCACAGCGGACACACGCAGAAGGTGCCGTTCTTCCTGGAGGGACACATTGGGGATGTGACCGTCATGACGCCCGGAGAGTGCACCGCGCTGATGGGGATGAGGAAGTCCTGCGCGGGATGCTGTGGTCTCACCGGATCCTTAATGATTAAAGAGTCGACATAGAAAGAGCGCGACATGGCTGTAGGTGCGTGTGCGCGGAGCGAGAATGAAGAAGGACAGACGTCTCTCATGTGAAGCCCCTCGGGAGAGTCCTAAGGTGCTTATGTTTGATGCTTCAACAAAAGGGAGCCTAGAAGAGGGCTGGCCCTGCAGCGTCACCCACGTGCGCGCCCGGCTCCTGGGGGGTTTGTGCGGTTAGAGGCCCCACACCACGTGATGTCTCCCCGGGCCTCCAATCACATCTTGGACAGTTAGTGTTTTTAGCCCCATTTCACCAGTTCACAGAGACCGCTCCTCGCTACAATAACATCAACTCCTAATACCCTCAGTGTACGTTTATAATGAGGCAGTGTTATCCAGACACCTGCACTGGCAGCTACTGCACACTCACTTCTACAAACACTATATATTATAGGCCTTCTAATTCAGAACTACTATAGGCTACTGCAGGCTGCTACTTTCGCTTTTGTTGTATATACATTCAACACTGGATTTGTCTTTGGTTTTGTAGAAGTTTCATAAAGACTCACATTCGCGTAACTCTGCTCCTGTCCAAAGCTCCAGGTGTTCTGGAGCTGGGACACCAAAGCCAAACTAAACAAACTGCAGTGACTGTATGTGTGCACGCACGCCGGCCTGACTGTGCGCGCCTCCGTTTGGATCCGTGGACCAATTAAAGAATTAAAAAGTGATGCGGAGCGCGCGCTCAGGTGGTTATTGGATGGCGATTATGAGTCAATTAGAAAGTGTTTATAAAGGGCGCACTGTGCGTTGTAAACACACAGTTATTTGAGAAATGCCTTAATCCTTCATCTTGTGACAATAATTAGCAGGTTTGATCCCCACTCCCGGGTCAGCGCTGGGCTCAGCTTCTGCTTTCATCTGCCACCTACCGCCTCTGACGCGCAGACAGAACGTCCACAAGTCCTAACAAACAGTGAGCTACTGGCGGGCCCCGAGTGCAAAACAGGGACCTGGACACCTCTGGTCTCCTGTGTATTGGAAAGTCTTTAAAATCCCACCAAAGCGCGTCAGGAGCGCGCACGTCTGTCAGTAACTCAGACAGTAATTGCTCTAATAAAGTGAATCCTGCGTTCGACATGGAGACACTGTTGTGGCGCGCATTAGCCTCTCCACAGACGCACACACTCTGAGCGACTTATCGGAGCGGAATGATTCATGGCGCGCGCCGTCATCACACCACACTCGCTCTCAAATTATTTTCCATAATTCTGCACGATAAAAATTTCATTGTCTATGAAGTAATCCCACAAACGAGACCCTTTATGAGGCTATAATGAGGCCTAATTGCCGGGACTAGCGGGGCCACGTGGAAGGGTTTAAGAAGCATTAAGCAGTGGGTACTGAGCACTGGCTGTTACCTCGCCATTACTTTCATAATTCAAGGAGAAAATTAGTCCATTTAAGGGAATAGAAATCCTTTGATTCCTTTTCTTCTGCCCGGGGTGACAGGGAGAGCTGCAGTTTTTTCCGTCCGCTTGAGGTAAGTTAAGAAGTCGGTGCAACAACCGGGGGGATCATTCCTGTTTAAATGGAAAAGAATTTGAGAAATGTATAAATCACCCATGTAGGGCCCCTCCTCCTCCTCCTCCAATTTGAGCTAATATCACAAGCCTCTGTTCAGCCCAGTTCACCCCGTTCACTTCATGTTGACGTCTAATTCATCTTGACATTCACTGTTTTAAATAAGAATAAATAAAGTATAAATATTAAGCATACATAAAAACATATGTTTATATCCATATAGCTGTAGGTGGACAGAGATTTATTTGTACGTCTCGTTTGCTCTGTAAATGATCCAGTTAGGCTACTAGATAAATTGCTTATACATGAGTGTATTTTGAATGAATATGGATTAATATGTTATTAAATGTTATTACAAGGTTTTTTTTCTTTTTCATAGAGAAATGAGAAGTTTTAAACATGAAACCAAACAAACATGAAACATTTAAATGTCAACATGGAGCCTACAGTGGCTTAAGAACAAATCACAGCCATTTTGTCCTAAAATGTGTTGCCATAGATCTTAATGGTTAAGATTAGGAAAAGGGGAGGGGTTGTCTTAGTGTAAAACAGTATCAACTTTATTAATACTACATTGAAAACAGCAACTAATAAATCATGGACTTTGTTGGCCATTTGGCATGTTGCTGTTTGTTGCCTTTAAGGAGCTGTGGATGCAGGTCAGTCACATGATGCTCTCCAATCAACCCACAGTCCACACATGAAGGATGAGCTGCTGCTGTTTAACAGAAGAAAACAGGAGAACAACACTAACGAGCTGTGCTGGAGACTGGGTGAGTTCAGTATTAAAGTATAATGAGGGATAACTGCATATTTATCCTAATATGTTTTTATTTAACCATCCTTTCATCTTTTAAAACTCAAACTTACTGTTTTGATTCTGAGTGTCCCTGTGGAACACTGACAGTGAGTCACAAAGTTTTTGTGTGTAGTGTAGTGCGCTCCTCCCATTGGTAAAACACACACAAAGTTGTAAAAGTGGAGCCCCCTCCTCATTCAGAGCGCATCCCATGCCATATTATAGCGTGAAGAAGTCCATTAAGGTTTTGTTGAACAAGCGTCATTAACTTGTATCAACGCCTTTTTACAAACCGTCCATTGTTGCCGTGGGCCAGTCTGCGGCCCATCTTGGCCAATACAGTGCATGATTTGGGCCTTTATCAGTCTCCAGGCAACACATTGTGAATACCAAAACTCAAAGGAAACTCTCTGGTCGTCCACACAGGTCTCAATGGGCCATGGGGGAAATGAACAATGATGTGTGGACAACATAATGCCACGCACTGACTTCCCATTTACAATTATCTGTGTGCAGTGAATAGCAGCT
Source organism: Scartelaos histophorus (assembly GCA_000787155.1). Lineage (NCBI taxonomy): Eukaryota > Metazoa > Chordata > Actinopteri > Gobiiformes > Gobiidae > Scartelaos > Scartelaos histophorus. The sequence continues at coordinate 14,800 of KN499850.1, read as the reverse complement.
GCAGCGGCTCCTCTCCACCTCAGAGAAAAGCTGTCGGCAGGAGAGAGCTCTCTGAATGTGGAATCTAATTTATATCACGGTGAATAATTAGGTTTCTATGCAAAAATGAGTTGGAAATAATTGCATCTTAAGACGCCATGACAAGTTAGCGGCATAAACAAAGGAAAGCAGGCCTTTCTAATGTGGCGCAACAGGAGTTTAGAAGCTCTTCCAAGTCACTGCTCCAGATCAATAACAAAGGCAGTGTTCTCTGCTGGGGGAAGGCCACTGCTAGAACTTTGTACTATTTTTTTTCACATCACGCATTTACTCGACGTCTAGTACCGTTTTTATTATGTCTTTGAGTCTTATAATCTGTCAGGGACTCATCTATTTCAAACACACAGCAAGATGCCTTATTAAAGCCATTTTCTGATCAAATTTGGAATAAACCTCAAATCTGAATCTGATGAGTAAAGAGCAACCATCAGATCTATAGAATGCAGGGAAAATGCATCTAAATTAGATTTCATTATTCCAGAAATTTGACACTTATACTTTAAGTAGTATTTCAATCATTATTTATATTTTTTCTTCCGTGCTCAGAGGTGTAGCTGTATTAGTTCAATGCACATCATATAATTAATTATTATTTTTAACAATGGAACAATGAACAGATCCTGGTGCAGATTAGTAAAATTAATACAACTGATAGGCTTTTAAAAATGATTACACATTTTCAAAGTAAGTAATGTAAATAATCACAACAAAAACGATCTGTATCTGTTGTTGGAATTTCTTTGAGACTGGTCTGACTATTCACGGTTTCAGCTTTATGTTATGTGCAATATGTTAAGGACTATTCACATTCAAATTGTTTAATATTTGGTTTAAAATTGTTATGCTATTTTTATAATAGTACTATGGCAACAGTACAAATTTGTCATCATTATGAAATTCATACATAAGAAAATTCATTAGAATAAAAAACCCTAATTGTTATAAAGTCTTTTTTCTATTGATATGAAGTAAATGTCATGTTTATGAACGTGTTAATAAACAGTTTAGCCATTAGCAGTGCAATATTAGGTGTGTATATTTTCTAGTGGTTAAAGGAATATTATCTCCAAATCAAACCTACACCAAGTATTTGGGTGTACAAAGAGTTATTGTGGACAGACAAAGAGGCAAAGCAACCACAGTCCTATAGAGGCTCAAGTGATGTCTGAGAGGAGAAGAGACGACAAGTGTTTCCTGCACAAAGCCCTGAGAGCCTGAACACACCTCCAGCACCGCGCACCTCCAATTACACACCACAAGCTTCCCACACACTCGCCCTGGAGTGTGCCCACTCTGTGCCCACTCTGTGCCCACTCTGTGCCCACTCTGTGCCCACTCTGTGCCCACTCTGTGCCCACTCTGTGCCCACTCTGTGCCCACTCTGTGCCCACTCTGTGCCCACTCTGTGCCCACTCTGTGCCCACTCTGTGCCCACTCTGTGCCCACTCTGTGCCCACTCTGTGCCCACTCTGTGCCCACTCTGTGCCCACTCTGTGCCCACTCTGTGCCCACTCTGTGCCCACTCTGTGCCCACTCTGTGCCCACTCTGTGCCCACTCTGTGCCCACTCTGTGCCCACTCTGTGCCCACTCTGTGCCCACTCTGTGCCCACTCTGTGCCCACTCTGTGCCCACTCTGTGCCCACTCTGTGCCCACTCTGTGCCCACTCTGTGCCCACTCTGTGCCCACTCTGTGCCCACTCTGTGCCCACTCTGTGCCCACTCTGTGCCCACTCTGTGCCCACTCTGTGCCCACTCTGTGCCCACTCTGTGCCCACTCTGTGCCCACTCTGTGCCCACTCTGTGCCCACTCTGTGCCCAGTCTATGCCCACTCTGTGCCCTGTCTGTGCCCCCTCTGTGCCCTCACTAGTTCGGACACACCAGCGCTCACATGCCCGTGAGACATGATATAGCACACACAGTGATGGGAGAAATACTTTGAACATGTATTTAGTCACAGAATAATGAATACCTGCATTAAAATGTATTTGTAAAGTATTCTGATAAATGTCCCAATCAAAGTATTGTGTTCTGAATGTTTTAAATACTGGTCTTTATTCAGAGAAACATGTGAAAAACATTCAGCTAAGCCAAAGTCACATTTGGGATTTTAAATGGAGTTGAATTTCTCACCATGGATTTTTCAACTTTTGTTTTTATTTTACATTTCAGTTCCTGGATTTATAATTAAACTTTCTCAATCAAACAAGTGCCCTGTCTGTGCCCACTCTGTGCCCTCACTAGTTCGGACACACCAGCGCTCACATGCCCGTGAGACATGATATAGCACACACAGTGATGGGAGAAATACTTTGAACATGTATTTAGTCACAGAATAATGAATACCTGCATTAAAATGTATTTGTAAAGTATTCTGATAAATGTCCCAATCAAAGTATTGTGTTCTGAATGTTTTAAATACTGGTCTTTATTCAGAGAAACATGTGAAAAACATTCAGCTAAGCCAAAGTCACATTTGGGATTTTAAATGGAGTTGAATTTCTCACCATGGATTTTTCAACTTTTGTTTTTATTTTACATTTCAGTTCCTGGATTTATAATTAAACTTTCTCAATCAAACAAAAAACAACACAAATGTTTATATCTATAATATATAAAATATTTGGCTCATGTCTTTTCAAACCATCAGATTCAGAATTCACAACAAAGATCCAAGATGCCAGAGCACGAGCCACTGATCGCCTGTGTGGACTTACTTTTATGCAGAGTTGCATATACATACATAGAGTAAAGACACAAAGAAATATTAAATAGGGCCTTATATTTTTTTCACTGTTTGTGTAATTCCCACTGATTGGAGAAGGAAAAATTTCACATGCATGAGTTTTTGTGCAGATTTTGTGCAGATAGAACCTTAAATTGTGTGATCAAGTACTCCTTTGTACCAGAATACAATTAGTCAAAATTAGTATTAATGTACCAAAATACACATTTTTGGAACATGTGTTCAGTTACTTCCCGATAATGAACGTACAGCCATAGTCCAAAAATAAGATACATCGTCTTGTTCTGATTTTCTATTACACATGATTAAAAACACATATAGACTCATTGTACTTTGTACAGTATACTTTGTGATATTATATGTATGATATATTTGTAGTAATAACCAGTGTGGAGTGTGTAAATTTCTCATGTAAAACCTAAAGTTCTGGATTTTGTTATCATGAAAATTATGTTATAGTTATGTGTCTATCATAATTTCCTGTTCTATAAACTAAAAAGAAAAAAATATATACAATTGCCTCCATTCTGGAATTTTCATTGTTCTTGTTAACAAACTTTGAAAGGGTAAAGTAGTGATGCTGGTTATGGTCCCAGAGAAGGCTTTGTTGGTGCTTATTGTTCCCGGGACAGTGTAACTCTCCTCCTCTGTTGTTTCCAAAAGAATGAACAAATACCATTACACCGGCTAACTAAGGACTAACATAGCAAAGCCCTTATTTCAATCACTTCTTGCTTGAGTTGTCAGACAGTGATGGTTTTTCTGTCTTGTTTTGGAAGGACTCATTACTGGGGTCCCACTAGTGAACGTGACGATCAAGATGCTGTAGTGTCTCTTTTTAATGATTGGGCGTTTACCAAATATACTGCAAATTTTTCTGGCCTTTTGTACTGACACGCAGATTACTTGTTTGTAGTGGTGCAATGGTCATATGTAGTATATATATAAATACACTATACTATAAATGTGATATATTTGGTAACAAACTTTCTTTGAATAACTTGAACATAAAATTTTTTGTCCTCATTGGATTAGTTTATGACACTCAGTTTTATGCACATTTTGTGGCATATTCCAGACAAAACAGTAACATAATGGAAAGACCTGCTCCTGCATGACAGAGAGGACAGTGTAGGCCTGCTCCTGCGTGACAGAGAGGACAGTGTAGGCCTGCTCCTGCGTGACAGAGAGGACAGTGTAGGCCTGCTCCTGCGTGACAGAGAGGACAGTGTAGGTCTGCTCCTGTGTGACAGAGAGGACAGTGTAGCTCTGCTCCTGTGTGACAGAGTGGACAGTGTAGGTCTGCTCCTGTGTGACAGAGTGGACAGTGTAGGCCTGCTCCTGCGTGACAGAGAGGACAGTGTAGGCCTGCTCCTGCGTGACAGAGAGGACAGTGTAGGTCTGCTGCTGTGTGAAAGAGATCTGAGCTGGGATTGAGCCTGTGAGCTGGAGCGGAAGAGCCCAGGAATGTGTCTGTGCTCGGCCAATTGTCACTCTCCCAGGCTGAATAGATCTGAGCTCTGAGTTTACAAGAGTGAAAAACCAAATAAACTCACTATTTCATCCACATTTTAGCAGCACTTTCAGCTTGTCAATCATCCTGTTCAAACGATGCCATTGGCCACTGAGTCTCTCTAATCCAATCAGCTCCAGCACAGGCAACTGCACCGGGGCTATTGTAATCAGTGGCTGTTGTTTCAGCTAATGAAGGGCTTTAGTGAGTGTGTAATCTATGGAGCCACACATTTACATGTATAATGCTCTAGTACAATTGTATTATGGCGTCTACTAACAAAGACTGTCATTGAGCAAAGTAGATCATTACTCACCATTACATTCAAAGCACCATTTTAGCATCATATAATACAGCAGGTTTTATTGACTGGGACCAGATTATACAATGGACTCTTAATGGGGTTCTTATGTGGTTTAAAAACATACCAACTCCATATCTTCAGGTTGAAATTAAAGTAGACTATGAGCATTTGTACTGGCAACTTGAGTCCATGCTGACATATTTTAATATTCAATTCAATTCAATTTCTCTTTATTGTCACATGTGCATATACATACAATATATATAGCACAGATGAAATTGCTGTCCTCTCCCACATCAGTGCAAACATTTAAAAACATTTAAAAAAGAAGAGAAAATGTGCAAACGACAAGAAAAAAAGAAAAGTGCAAATAAACATTAAGTAACATTCAAATATAGACAAAACAAAACAGAAACATTCAAGTATAGATATGTTTTTGAACAGCAGTTTTCATCAAAGCTTTCTCATCTAAAATGTTTTTTCAAGACTAAATGGGATTCACATACAAAGAGCGTGGTCCAAAACAATATGCATTTAATTATTTTGCTTCATTAGGAAAGTGCTGCATATTTCCAGCTCATAGTTACAACTTTTTCGATTCTCGCTCCTAGACTCTGTTGTATTCCTCCATTGCTCAGTGTAGTTTTAGCAATAGCTTTTTGTCACAATAAATCATTATCCTTATTTAGTTGGATGCAGCTTTGTGTCACACTGAGTTTAGTTTCCTCCCCGGCTGGGATCTGTGGGGACTCTTCTCTGAGCTATGTTTCCCAGTCCACTGTCCTGTTTATCCCACATCGTGTCCTTTTAATGGCCTCTATTATAAAACATGTGAAGTTTGTGCAGACTCATTTGGGCGATGTTGTCTTTGGAGCTGTTGTGTTTCTGCTGGCTCCTGTGTTGAGAGTGAAATCCCTCTGGTATTCTCCACATGAAGGAGCAGGACATGATGAGGATCTGGGTGCGACTCTCATTTTGTCACTTAGCGCGGATTATCAAATTTATACGCTTTAACGGGCTCAACCGCAGCACTAACAGGACTATTAGAGGAACGTATCCCTGCTACTGGACGACATGCAGGGAGTAGGGTTTAGAAAACAGGAGGCTAAAACAGAATTCTAAGTTTAATTATTGGATATGTGCGATTTGAGGCTCAACCATGTTTGTGTAATCACTCAGTTGTAGCCTTTTTTTTTTTTTTTTTTTCGTTTTTTTTTTTTTTTTTTTTCGGTTTTTGATTGAAAACTTTTTGCAAAACAAGTTCTGATCTTTAAAACAAACAAACAAAACAATATTATAATTACAACCTGCGTGTGTGTATTATTTATGTTTTATATTATTTTAGCAAGTTTTGAAAAACAGTTTAAAAAAAGTTTAAAAGTGTTAATTTTGTTACTTTTTTTTTTTCAAATTTGAAAAATAAATTATACCATACAAAAAAAACAAAAAAACAAAAAAACACACAATACTGACAATTTTGTATTTTATTTTACCATACAAAAACATTATTATTATTATTATATTATTAGGACATTTTACTGTCTTATATGAATTGTCGCCGCCATTTCCCGTGTTTTCCAGAGTGTTGGACATTTTCCAAGAGCATTTTCATTGGTAAACTGTTTTGTGGGAGAGCAGTGTTCGGGGGTCCTCTCCACGCTGGACTGTCCCGCCGCCTGCATCGCAAATGAAGCTCCCTTTGTCTAGAGCATCCTACTTGTCTCTCTCTTTTGTTTTTAGTGAATTTGTTTCAACTCCACAAGTGTTTACTCCGCTACTGCAACTCCAAGTGTGCTTTTTTTGAGTCTAGCCAGACTGGGGGGGTCAGGGCCAAGAGGCTGTGTCTGGACCATCCCGGGACAACCCCAAACGCAGCTCAATGTGTTTATTCACCGCGTTTCCTCAGAGTCACAACTTCGTCTGGGGGGTCAGTCAGATTTGTATGCATGGTCCATCGCTGCTGAGACCCCCTCCCAGAGCCCTCTATAAGGCTCACCTGCCTGCTGCACTAAATCATAGTGGGATAAGTGAAGCGTGTGGACGGGTGCACGTGCGCGGGGCGTCCAAGCACCTGCCGTAGTCAATGTGGGAGTGTGGACACAGGCCTAAAGGAGGAATAATGAAGTGCTTTCTATACATGTCTAGTCCATTCTCTGCTCTGGGGTTCACTGATAAGAGACAGGAGCAAGGACTGGCCCCCCACTGCGGTTTAACAACACACAGATATTAATATGCATCCAGGAGTGTTCACAAACATTAAACTTAAATAAGGATGAAATTGAAATGTGATCTAGTCCAAAAAGGGCTTATTTTGTTAAGCTAAAACTGAAAGTAATTGACTGTCCCACTATTTCTCTTGAACCACAGTTGTTAAAGAGATTCTACATACAAAATGAGAATATATTCAGGAGTATCTTCAAACTAGAGTCATGAGCAATTAATCAAGTAAACACAGCAACTTACAAAAATGTGATTAAAAATAAATCATTTAACACTGCATTAAAAAAAGGACTTGATCTAAACTAGGAAAGAAGATCACAAACTGATTAACACAACTAACAATAAAAAAAAAAATTACATTGTCAAATTTCAGTGATTTATAATGATTTTTAGTGATTTATATTTACAGCTTATGTATTTTTAGACTAAAATTTTTAATTTGAACCTGTACTGAATGGTGTTTCAAACAAACTAGTTTGGGCATGGAAAAAAAAGTAAAAAAGAAAAAAAAAACCTTGTAAATCTTGAAAAGGAGAATCCAAGATTAACTCATGACTTTTGGGTTATAAATAAATTAAATAATCTCTAATCAAAAATCAACACTTCAGCTAACATCTATTGTGTTGCTCTGAGCCACATGAAAACAGGGCCTTGTTTGCCTCAGTACTTATCTAAGAACTACATGTGCTAGTGCTGCTAACACCATGCTAACACCATGCTAACACCATGCTAACACCATGCTAAGTGCGTGCACGGCCCAGCCTGTGTGCAGATGCCCGTCCCTTTGACACAGTATCCATTCAGAGTCAATGAGCAGGGTCACCTCTGCCTCAGCCACGTCCCGGCCGAGCGCTGGGGCGGTCCGGAGGGTCACCCACTTTCTCTTGCTCCTGTCATGCAAATGAACCCACCCACGCTTTTTAACTACTCCAGGAATTTTTATGTCTGGCCTCTTTTTCCCTCAATTTAGCCCTTTTTTTTTACCTCATCCCTCTCCAAATCTGCAGCTCCCTTCAGTATTCACAAAGTCATTGACGACACTTTCAAAGCGTTTTAAATGGAGGGGAGGGGGGCCGTGGTGGGACTAAATATACTCTGGGCTCAAAGCAGTTAGATCATGTTCTTTTCATGCTCCGATTAGAATCAAATCGATGCCCCCGCCCCGCCTGACACTCCACGGTTTGAAGAGGAGCGCTCGACAAAGATTTCTTGGCCGGGACAAGGGGAATGAATAACTAAAGCTGAATGCTAAACACACTCGTAAAAACGTCCCATGGAAAAGCACAGACAAAGAGCACAGAGTAAATGTGCTTGAAGTGTAGGAGCTGTGTTTGTGCCCAGTGAGAACAGGCAAACCTCAAGTCAGCACAGAAAATACACAGGATTCAGTAAATGGGTCTAGACTGTACTGAAGATTTACTAAGAATGACAAGACCTGCATCAGTTATGGTGACACTGGAAATGCATCTGTACATTGTTGCTTCATTAAAATGAAAACAACCTGGAGAGTGACCTGGTTAATCACATGTAGGGGTGAGGCCTGCACACATGTGACACCCACTGCACCTGCACCCACTGCAATTACACCCAAGACCACGACAGGCCTTCAGACACAGACAGAAGCAAGGCTATTCACCTCATTTACATGTTTACATGTACTTTAGAATGAATCATTATTGTGGCAATTTGTCCAAATTGGGCATAAATATTCAGGTCACAAAGCTTCGTAAATAAGTGGGTGTTAAAAGCACATGGAAAATGTAATCTAGAGGAGGCCTCTTGTTTGGGGGAGCTTCCATTTGACCAATAGACAATTTTAACTGCTGATTTTTATTCTATTCCATTCACACAGTGGGGAGAGTGTCAGTTATGGCAGAGCAGATCATTCTGCACATGGTGATTCTATTCTTTTCATATCTTAAACTTGAATAATGACATTTTCATAGACTTAAAATTCCTAATTGCCTCAAGCAACTCTGAAGATGTTGCCTGAGGCAACACACAGAAGCACAAAAAGCAGTACCTTAAGGAACTTTTACTACCTACTTCAACCTATACAGATGTGGAGCTCCAGTACAGAGTACAGAGTACAGAGCACAGAGTACAGAGTACAGAGTACAGAGTACTAGTACAGTGCTGCCTGTGACTGTGAACTGTCTGTTGTTTGTCTGGGAGGTGGGACCACCCTGCAGTGGCCCTCTCTCTCTCTCTCTCTCACCTTGTTCTGCTGCTATTGAGGCTGCAGCTGCAGAGCTCTGACACAGTAACACTCAGTGTTTGTGTGGGACACAAAGATGGATGGAGCTGCTCGGGCGGACGCTTCAATGAGCCATGGTCCAAGGTGAGCGCCTCAGCTGCACCCATCTCACCCGCCCGCCCGGCTGGGCTCTACTCTTCAGAGGAAAGAGAGGGGAGAGAGGGGGAGAGAGAGGAGAGAAGGAAGAGAGAGGAGAGAGAGGAGAGAGGGGGGTGAGCGCCACAGTATGGCAACAGATGCTTTTGTTGGGCCAAAAGTCTGAAAGGGGCCGGAGCGGGGGGCGCACAGGAGTCATTTTTCTCCCACTTTGCCAGTGCCTCAGTGAGCTGCGGAGCAACAGGAAATGTGAGGGCAGTGCTGTGATGGACTACGTAAGTGGGGCGCGCGGTTTGGGCCTGTTTTGTGGGCGACTTCATTAAAGGGTCGTTTATCTGTCCTGTGATCCCATTGTCCCCGGCCGTCTTTATCGGCCCCTTGTGTCAGGGGGTGTAATTGGCCGATTGGCCACGGTCTGCACATGCTGAGGTGATTTATAAAGCAGTGAATAGGCCTGACTCTTCTCCTTCTCTGCTGCAGAGGAGCTGCGGCCTCAGAATAACACTGAATAAAGTCAGAAGAAAGAGCAGTGAAAGAGAAAACGTCCCAAAGCTGGGTGTGAAATCAGGGCTTGAATCAAAGGCCCTGGGACCGCTCCGTCCTGTCATCAGCGCACCTTTATGCTGCGTGGGACTCTGCTCTCTCAAATCATTTCACTTCACTATATTTCATTAGGCAGCATGGGGAGAGCCTGAACTCTGCTACCTTAGGTCAATTCCACTAAAGCCAACCTACAAACAATAAATACTTTAAAAGTAATCATTGTTTAATACTGCACTCTTCAAACAGAGCGACTGTGCATAAGTGTGGAACGCCACCACTGAAAGTGCGGTAAAAGTTGACCCTATGACATTCTTGTCCTATAAAGTCCCGAAGTATTTGAGTGCTGAGAGTTGTGAGGCTGTGGGAGTGGGCTGCCCCGTGGATGTCACACTGCTCTTAATGACCTCCTAATTAAAGCAGGCCTCCTCTGAATGGGCTGATCATGTAGGAGGGGTCAGGGGTCATTTACAGGGCTGCTGGTGCCCGAGCTCCTGCTCTACGCTAATTGCTTTTCAATATCCACAAATTAACAGAACATCAGCAGAATGTCACCACAGCTTGGGAAACTGTGTAGGAGCATGACCAAGACCATCCTGTCTGGTCCAGACCTGATCGGAGATGATCCAGATCTGTTCCAGACCTGGTGCAGACCCGGTGCAGACCCGGTGCAGACCCGGTGCAGACCCGGTGCACTCCTGGTGCAGACCCGTTGCAGACCCGTTGCAGACCCGGTGCAGACCCGGTGCAGACCCGGTGCAGACCCGGTGCAGACCTGGTGCAGTCCGTGGCCTTTGTCCAGAGCAGGCCCACAGGTCACTAAGTCTTAGAGTGTTTGTCCAAAGGCTGATGACATGACTTAAACCTACGTTGATGTAAGAGGATTTACACAAGTTTTCTGACTTTTCTCTTCACTTCCACCAGAGAGAGTGAACCAGGAGGTGACCAAAACTAAATAACAAGAGGCAAGTCACACATTTGTGGGTTAACCCAACACAGACAACAGACACAGCGCTGTGGTGCCACACGACACAAATCACACATTGGTGGACAACAGTGCTCACCACTACTAAATCATAAAAAACTCTTTAAAATATCTTTTGTATACAGCAGAATGTTAGAAAATGTGAATGTTAGAAAAAATATGCAATAGGGAGGAATCCTAATAACATGCTATGCCCATTTGAGATAGAAAAGAACTATATAACTACATCCATAATGGCATTAGACAAGCTCACTTCTTCTCATAAATGAGTAATGCACAAATTCCAGGATATTAGTGTGCAGAAAACACAAATTCTCCATTCTACTTTAGAAGGTCCTTTTAACTTGTATATTTGTAGCCCATGATATATTTTTATATTTAGTTGTTAAACCATATAAGTCTCATGCTGTGGGAGTGTCTGTGTGTTTTGAGGATTTGCAGTGCACTTAGAGGTGGAGCCTGCTTTAACGGTTTATGTGTCTGATTGTGCTGCAGTGAAAAAGGAACAGTTTCTTGTGTGTTAATTCTCAATTTTGCTGCTGTCCGTGTGCGCTGCCTTTGTGCGTGCCTCCTCTCGCCCCCTCCTCTTTTAACCAGGCTAGATTATGTTGCTAAGGAGATTTTTTTTACCCCCTTTCTATTCTTTTTCTTTGCTTTTTCACTGTTTCCCATTGATTTGGTGTTAATACGTTTTGAATGCCGCTCGGTGTGTGCCTGGGGAGTGGAGGGGGTCAGTGGAGGAATGTCAGTCTTAAGATGGGATAGTGTGTTTGTATGTGTGTGTGTGTGTGTGTGTGTGCGTGTGTGTGTGTGTGTGTGAGGGAGGGGGGAGAGGGGGTAAAGAGAGGCACTCAAGTGAGAGCTGAAGTGGTCTCTCCTCCCTCCTTGGCCTCCTCGTTGGTTCGTGGGTCGCTCCTTCACTAACAGTCCACAGGTGCACTGTCAATCTCTCCTTTCACTCATCAACACCGAGCCATGAGTAAAACAAACTTTGTTTTTTTCTCCCAAAAATGAATCAAATCAGACTCTGGTGCCAGAGGAACATTGGAAACGACAGGTCCAAGGCTGCACTAATACGTCTGTGGTTCTGGGCTTGTATTTTTAGAGCTCTAGGCACATGTACTTATTTAAAATGTGTCCACTTTGCATCTCTGTTCACAAACCACATCATGACCTGAAGCACTGGGTCCAGTGAAGACACACACCAGTTTTCTTACTGGACAGAAGTTAAAGCCTCAAACAGTGAGTATAGGCTACACCAGGCCTCCATTGTGAATTATAGTAATTTTCTACTGAAAGCTCGAGTGAAGTACTGCTAACCAAAATATACCAGAGTGAATAGGTTCAGATTGTCAAGGTATTTGGCAAAGATAAAAGCTGAAGATCATAGTTTATGTTATTACCACTGCCATGAGAGTGGTTCACATCAGGGAGTTAAAAGATTAGCAGCTCTTCAACTGCTGTACACTAACATGGACTTTATCTGTAATCCCTCACTTCTGCTCGATGGGAAATCTCTCACAACTTTAACAAGCTCTTGATGTTTAGGATAATTTGCTCTTGATAATCTACAGAACAGTCTCTATATTTGAGAAGCTCATGGAGCTTTTGTGATAGCACTTTACAGCCCAAACTGAAAGACCAATAAATAAGTGCACATTTATATTTTGCTTTATTTATGTGAGAGAATTGTTTGGCCCTGAAGTTCCATAATGGACAGAAGCAACATAATCTGAGCGACTCCTACTGTAATGATTACCCAGTGCACATGGGCAGCTGATGTAGCTGTAAAAACACAGGTTTGAGTGGCACTGAGCTGGTGCCAGTCCTCCTGGAGCCAGCGCTCTCATGGACATGAGCCTTGTTCTTATACTGCCTCCCTAATCTTCCTCTGTCTGTCTGAAAAGCCTGCTTCATTTGAGTGCTGTTAAACCTGTCCCAAACTAAGTGGCCAGTCGGGGTACTCATCGGCCCCTCTCGTACCAAAGCTGGTATAAGGAGATAACTGCTCTTATTGAGTTCATATGAAGAGTTCTTAGGCCTGAGTGTGGTCCTGGGACGTGGAAGTGGGAGGGGCCCTGCAGCAGGAGCCCATCTCACCATGATGAAGTCGTCAGACGAGGCCTGACACTCATTCATCTGTCACTCCTGCATCCTGTTCACATGTATTGTATAAACAAATAGTCTAAAGGATTAGATTAATTTCCTTTTTATACTAGTAATACAATATTATTGAATTATTTCATAAATTAATAATTACACTTCACACCATATTTCATAAGCGTAAGACCAAAGTTACCCTGGTCTACTTCTCGAAAGAGCCATTTCTATTCTATTCTATTTCTATTTCTATTTCTATTTCTATTTCTATTTATATTTATATTTATATTAATTTTGGAAAAATAACCACATTTTTTTAAAGTAAGGATACTGTTATGATCTCTAAAACTCATTCAAGTTTTATTATTCAAGTGAATGTAGTGGAGTAAATACCGGTCTGCCCCTGCTCTAGTTAAATGCTGTAATTGGCCCAGGCGTTGCTTGTTGCTAATAGCTCAGTGCTGCTGGAGCCGCAGGCTCTGCTCTGATTGGCTCATTACAATAAGTGCTAAAGGAGCAGGACTGTTACTGCACAGACTGCAGGTGTGACTGGGCCTGTGTTAGAGGAACAATATTTACACTCATTGTTTTCTCATCATCTTACAATAACAATTACACTTCTGTTTGTTTTATCTATTGCTTTTTGTAATCACTTCATTAATACATCTATTATGATATATAGTTGTAAATATATTTTTTAAAGACATTTATTTTTAAACGCGTTTATACTTTTCATATACATTTCAAAAGACATGCATTGTATGTGTGAAATTAATATTTATGTTTTATCTGTGTAGGTTTCATGTATTTTGTAATAGGACAATTGAAAAAGTAGCTTCATTGCTTATTTGTTCCCTTTTTTACTCTTCTATATCCATGTGTTATTTTACCTGCTTTGGTAATACAGCAACATGGGTCATAACAATAGATTAAAAAAAAAAAAGCAAACACAATAATTTACAGTGCTTTAAATATAATATACAATGATCTGAATGGAGTCGTCACCGTCCCTGAGTCAATACAAACGGTGGGGTTAACCCTGTGACCTTTGGGCCTAATTTAAGTAACCCTCCACAGTGTAGTACATGGAGACAAACACTCCCAGCTGCACTGCTCCTCAATAGGCTCGACCTTAAAGGGGAGGAGACCCATTCTATCCCAGAGCACCACACTCTTAAAGGGGCACTCTCTTGGCTGTTGTGTCCGCAAATAATCACCCCTTCTTCACGCACAATTGGCTTTTATATCATAGGCCTCTCCAAACTTCTATTTTTGTCAAATCTGGGAACCAGTTTGATGCGACCGTCTCATCCTCTCAGTTACTATAAATGGTTTGTTGGATGATTCTAATGATTTGATGTGTGTCCTGGAAGATTGTAGATCGCCATAAAGCCTTATCATCAATTATGGGCGGCTATGTTTGTCTAGTGGTCGGAGCTGATTGGATAATGACACAGCAGAGACACTTGGGAAACAAAGGAACATTTTACTGGTGTAGTACACTAGTGATTATCTCTCCATGGTTATGCTCACTGTTATAGGAGGTGACCGCCCTCTTCAATGGAACGGATTTGACCAAGAAAGTGACACATGATGGTCCAGTGTGTGTGTTGGTCTTGTTTGGTCTATGTCTACATAGTCACTGTGTTGCTGTGCTATTGTAGTCAATGTGTAATTTTTATATTTTATTTTAGTTTGTTGTATATTATTGGCCTCTGATTCATTATAGAATTTGTTCCTGAGACATGGGTCACATTTTTCAAATCTGGTAGATAAAGATATGATCAAGCTTGTATTGAACATTATATTTCTTAATTAAAAGTAGTAGTAGTAGTATTAGTAGTAGTAGTAGTAGTAGTAGTAGTAGTAGTAGTAGTAGGCCTATTAATAAAGCAATACTGTGTAAAGGTATGCCAAGAAAAACTCTCACACATTCACAGAAAGGACCCATATTTTTCTCTCTCTTTTTGGTGTGAAATTAAAAAAATAAAAATAAAAATA